>QRDG01001524.1:0-154236 GCA_012064385.1 Puccinellia tenuiflora
AGGATGTTTTTACTTTTCATTATGCATACATTTGGTCCATAGTACTTTCTTCTATGTTACACTTTGTGAATTATCATTGAACATCATTGCATTGAGTAATTGATATCACTTCATAATCTATCTTGCATATTGCTACTCCTTTAAAGAATGAATCATTTGAATTTAAGTAGCAATAGTAATCATCTTTGATATCCATTGATAGTCTTAAATGCAAAGTCCATGTTGGTTCTATCACCTTTATACTCGAGGACGAGGTAGGTTAAGCTTGGAATGTTGATGCATGTAAAATACATACATGAACTTTGCATTATAATACTCATATTTTAATCATATTTTCATCATATAAGGGTTATACATTGTTTTATAATGATTTTGGGAAGATTTCATAGTTTTCCTATTTTCTGGAATTAACCCTGCACTGGTAGAAAACCCTATTTTCTATATTTTAATGTTTCAGGGACCCAAACGACGTCCAAATGACCTGAAAATTTACGAGCATCATTTTTGGAAGGAATGAAGCTTGGGAGTCAAGGAAGCGCACGAGAGGAGCCTGAGGACCAAATTAGATGGTCCCACGCAGCCAGATTCCTTGGCCGCGTGGGGACCCCTCTTTTGGGCCTTGAGGCTCCGTTGTCGTCGATCTTCGTCCCCACGCCTCCGTCTGACCTAAAACGCCTATAAAAATAGCCCCCCGACGTTTTCCAGAGAGAGCGCCGCCGAAACACAGAAACCACGAAACAGAGACCTGGAGTTGTAGATTGGAGGGGGGAAACTCCGGCGGGGCGCTGCCGGTGTGGTCTCTATCTCCCCCAACGACATCTCCACCGTCTCCATGATGAAGAGGGAGTATTCCACCCCTGGACTATGGGTTTGTGGAAGTAACTTATGTATCTCCCCATCTCTTTGAGCTCACTAATTAGCACCGTATGAGCTGCCGAACATGATTACGGTCATCTATGTATTCCTTGTGGTGGATCTCTTTATGAGTTAATATATGTTTGAGATTGCAATTGTTTTGTTTCAGTTATGAAAGTAGATGCATTATTAGTACCCCGTCTTGTTACTTGTTTTGATCAAGCATGTTTATGAGAGCTTGTGTGGGGGAACGTGTGCATTAGTTGGAGTAATGAGGGGGTGGCTAGTGCAGTGAAAGTGAGAGAAGTTCCGCGATCCACTTGGGTATTTTTACCTTACTTTGTTGCCTCACTAGGGATAAAGAAAAATACCATGCTACCGGAGGTGTGGGGTGACCATTTCCACTTCTCCATGACTAGATCTAGCATGTTCTTATTTTAACTTCATGTCATAAGAGTTAAAGCATGCTCTGATTTATCTTAATTACCGAGGTGCTAAATTTAGTTCACATCTTGGTGGAGTGTAAGAGAGATTAATAAACAAAGATCTCTATGTTAGGACGTGATGCCCATATAATAGTAACTTGTCATGAACCTTTTGTTGCAATCTCGTATGTTAATTTTAGTGTTCATTATCTACCACTTTATTAAAGAGAGAGTGCATTTGTGAAACCATGAACCCTGGTCCATTTTTAATGATAAGAAACACCTTTCCAACAACTTTTATCCATTTTCCATTTTCTGCCATTTAAAAATCCGAAAATACAAAAATACTTTATATCTTGCATTCACAATACAAAACCCAAAAATATCATTCATCATTGTTTTCACCATCCTTGCATATTTATTTTATCATCATTGCATATTATTTCTTGTTTGCATTTGTTTTATTTGATATCATTCTCACACCTTGTGCTGACAACCACTTGGTGAGGTTGAGGCACAAAACAATTTACTTTGTTTTGTAGGTTTTCAAGAGAAGGATAAGAAGATAAATCTTTCACTACTGATTCCCCGAGAGTTCGATATTAAACCCTCGAGTCACCCCTCGTGGGGAAAACTGTCTTTCCTATACTATACACTCTGCACTTGGAGTCTCAACCTAACAATATTCTTTTGACGCAGGTAACTACGTCAAAGGCCATCAAATGCCCATATTAGATGAAACGGTGATCTATATTGTTTTATGATAGCATTGTTATGCGCCCACAATTTTCTCAATTGCCTTGCTGTAATTTGTTTACCCATCATGCATATCTTCTAGACCTTGGTTATCTGTGGACCCTGGTCCTATTTTCCTACACTGTTTACAACCGTTTTAATAGCTTACCATAATCATTTGCTCGCTGGTCATATTTTACTCTCATCATATTTTACACTAGCACATTTAATTCTTTGTGTTCAGCAAGCCGGAGAGATTGACAACCTCTCTGTTTCGTTGAGGCAAATTAGTTTGTCTGTGATTGTTTGCAGGTCCACGTTAATTATCGTTAACGGTGCCCTTGACACCTTGCTAAGTCTTCTCCAAGTCCTACTGGATCTGACAACCTTGGTTTTGTAATCAAGGGAAAACTGCTGCTACGCTGCATCATACCTTCCTCTTGGGGTTCCCCAGCGAACGTGTGATCCACGCCATCATTGCGCAAGTGGTGTGCGCCTCGGGTGCCCTGTCCGGAGACAGGCCGGAGACTGTCCGGAGATTTCTGAAAGTCTCCGGCCGGGGCGGAGTTTCCGTGCCCCTCGTGGGCCGGAGATTCTGGTCAGGCCGGAGACTCTGGTGTCTCCAAACCGGAGTCTTCAGGGTTAGTGAGCCAGCAACGGCTAGTTTTTTAGGCCACCTATATAAAGCCTTCTTCTACCTCAAGAACCCTACCACGGCCAGAATTCTCTCACCACCATTGTTCCAAAGCTCAAATTGCCTAGATCTCCCCACCCACCCACTCAAACACCTTGTCCTTCTATTTCTTGGTGGAGTTGACCTAGATCTACACTTTCACCGAAGGAATTTGATTTCCCCCTCCATTCCATGAGGAACTTGTTACTCTTGGGTTTGTTCGAACCCTAGACGGAAGTGGTCGTCCTCGAGCTTTGGGAGCTCGTGGACTTCATTGAGAGCCTCCAATTCGGTTGTGGAGAAGTGCCTCAACCTTGTTTGTAAAGGTTTGGTTGCCACCTCAAGAGAAACACATAGTGGAACGTGCCACTCCACATTGGTGGAAGCATGACGGAGATGATGGTGTGCCCTTTCACGGCTATTCGGGGATCCAAGTGACTCCACACCGCTCCAACGGCGACTAGCTTCCTTTGGGAAGTGAACTTCGGGATAAATCTTCGTGTCATTGTGTGGTTATCTCTTTACCCCTTTACTTACTTGTTGCTAGTATTGCTTGCTTAGATATCTTAATTACTAGCTTGTATCCTTCCTCAACATATAGGTTGTCCATCTAGTTGCATAATCTAGAGAACTTATATTTGACCAAACCCTAAATTGAGAAAAAGAATTAAAATTTGTAGTCACCTATTCACCCCCTCTAGTCGACCTCTTCGATCCATTCAGCAGCCCACCCCCTGCGCCTCCCCTCACCTTATATAGGCAAAGGAGGTGCGGCCATCCCCCTTACCCCTTCTCCAAGGAGGTGGGGCAGCAGCCAAGGGAGGGGACTTGGCCTCCAAGTCTCGCCCCCCCCCCCCCCCCCCCTTTCCTGATATGGGCTAGGGATTAGCCCCTTAGCCGCATGGGCCAAGTGGGGCTTGGTGCGGCTAGCCCATGTGGGCTGCTACACTCCCCCTTTGGTCCATACGGACCATTAGGACATGTGGGCCCCACTGTGGGACCCCCTCGGAACCTTTTAGAATATTCCGACACTCTGTCGGAAAATTCCCAAACTTTTTCGGAACCCTGAAAACCACTTTCCTTACATGAAACTTTATCTCTGGAGCTCCTCATGATATCTAGAATCTCATGACTCCGAATCCACATTCAATTACACCATATAATATCTCAACAAAAACCCTAGCGGCATCGAAGTGTTAAGTGTGTGACCCTGTGGGTTTAAGAACATGTAGACATGATCGAGACATCTCTCCGATCAATAACCAATAGCAGGACCGAGGATGTCCATATTGGTTCCTACACATTCAACGAAGTTCTTTTATCGGTTGAGCCAAGATGTCGAGGATTCGATTAATCTGGTATATGATTCTCTTTGTCTTGAGATATATCACTTGCCCAAGATTCGATCGTCAGTATCGCCATATCTAGTTCAATTGATCTCCTTACTGGCAAGTTTTCAATACTTGTTACATGTTGCGTGTCAAACGTATCTATAATTTTTGATTGTTCCATGCTAGTTTTGTGATGTTGTCACATGTTTTTAATATCATATTATATCATTTTTATGCATTTTGTCGTACTAACCTATTGACAAGATGCCCAGTGCCAGTTTCCTGCTTTTGCTGTTTTTGTATTTCAGAAAATCTACCACGAGAAATATTCTTGGAATGCGCTGAAAATTTACGGGAAATTTTTATCCACCCAGAAGACACCTAAGGACCATAGGGCGACCTGGGGGCCACCCACAGGGCAGGGGCGGCCACCGGCCGCAGCCAGGGCCCATCCCTGCTCCTTGGGCGCCTCCTCGGCCCCCCTCGACGCCTATAAATTTCCTCATGACCTAAGAACGTCGAGGCGGCCATTATTTTCCAGAGAAGTCACCCCGAGCCGCCGCCACCATAAACCCTAGTTCGGGGGTGATTCTGAAGCTGATCCCGGCACCCTGCCGGAGAGGAGATCGATCCCGGAGGGTTCTTCATCGCCATGCCTTCCTCCGGGATGATTTGTGATTAGTTCCACCTTGGACCATGGGTCCATGGCAGTAGCTAGATGGTAGTCTCTCACCCTTGTGCTCATGTATTATGATCTTGTGAGCTGTCTAACATGATCAAGATCGACTATTGTAATGCTATGTGATGTGTTTGCTAGGATCCGATGGATTATGAAGTTATTATCAGATGTGCATGATTCTTATATGTTCATTTATGTTTTTGCATGTTCTCCGATGTGTATAGTTGCTTTGGCCAAGTACTTATGTGTGTCTCCAATAGGGAGTATTTATGCTAGATAGTGGGTTCATGCCCCATTTGTTCCTGGGCACGAGTGACAGAAACGTCTAAGGGCGAGGGTGTGCTGTTTCTACTAAGGGTAAAACAGCGGTGTTAAAGTCTATTTTGATGTTTAATATTGCTTACTTCATGCGCTTTACTTAATGCAAATGTCTGTTGCTTGCAACTTAATACCGATGGGTGACAGGGTGGATAGCGATCCCACGGTGGACTTTTTAGACAAAGATGCAGTTGGATTCAACGGTCTTTGTTCTTTGTCGTGATGCCTACATAAATATTACCATGTGCTCTTTGTCATAGCTAGATTAAGTTTGTGTCATAATCTTGTCAATTGCCTAGCTGTAATTTGTTTACCCATCATATGAGTGTTTTATCTATTTGAGAGACTCCACTAGTGAACCCATGGCCCCTGGTCCATCTTTTTACATTGTTTACAACCTCATTTACTTGTTTATCATCATCATTACTCCTCTGGTCCGTTTCCATAATTTCATCCACTACACTATATGTTTAACCGCTTTGTTTTCAGCAGTCCGGAAAGATTGACAACCTTTCTGCCGTTGGGGGCAAAGTAATTGTTTGAGTGTGTGCAGGTCCACGTTCATTGACGATTAAGCGCCAGAGATCGTCAATGTTCACCTCGTTGTTGATTTCAAAGTCCTACTGGTTCGATAAACCTTGGTTCATTTAACGAGGGAAAACTGCTATTTACTACATCCACGACTTCGCTTGGGGCACTACCCAACGCTATCATCATCCGCAATCATTACATAGCATAGGATCCTCGTGACTAAACACATTAGTCACATGCTTGCAAAGCTTCAGAATGCTACACTACCAAGAGGGCCTAGAGATATCTTCTTCGTAACTTGGAGGGACAAATCACAGTCTTGATTCATGCCACCCAACAAACACCGTCAGAGATACCTGAAAGCCATCTTTATAATCACCCAGTTACGAGGTGAGATGTCCACAAAGCATTCCTTCGGTAATCGGAAGTAACACATTCTCATGGTCTAAGGAAACTATACTTGACATATACAAGAATTGATAGCAATCAAACTAAATGACACGATCAACTACTAAGCTTTAATTGGGTCTTTCCATCACATCATTCTCATACTGATATGATCCCGTTATCAAGTGACTTTACAAGTCCATGGTTAGGAAACATTAACCATCTCTTGAGTAACAAACTAGTGTAGTAGAGGCACACTAGGGACATGGTGTTTGTCTATAATCCACACAAGTATTAATGTTTCTGATTAATATAATTATAGCGTAGAGAATAAACATTTATCATAAACATGAAATATAAATAATGACTACTTTATTATTGCCTGTAGGGCATATTTCCAACAATAGGTAAGGTAATTCATGTCCTCATAAATATAATTTTGACATGCCTGTTAGATGGAACTTTACATATAACATGCTTAAAACTCTACTTCCATAGAAAAATAATTTTATGATTTTTATTATTCAAATTACGAAAGCATCCTAGCGAGCCCTACTGATTGACATGTTGCTTCTAGTATTGTATTATTTTCATGAAATTATTTCTGATTCAACTGATGCTTTGTCTTAGGTTTATAGTCTCACATCTCTTTTAATGGTGCATCAACTTTTATCACAAAAAGTTTTCCAAAGAGAATCGGAAAATGCAAATAAAGTTCCATAGGTTTTTAATTTTCTCATCAAAAGCATCATGACCAATTTCAAGATAGAGCTTATAAAGCTCTGTAATTTTTTTGTTGTTTTCCATTAAACTGAACTAGTGAATAAAAACAAGAAACAAAAAGATTTAATTGCAAGATCTAAAGAAGATACCTTCAAACACTCACCTCTCCAGCAACGGCGCCAGAAAAGAGCTTTGTTGTCGGAGTGTGAGTGCCGCTTACCTTTCCTCCCCGGCAACGGCGCCAGAAAAGAGCTTGATGTCGACTACACGCTTCTATTCTTGTAGATTCTGTTAGGCCTCCAAGCGCAGAGGTTTGTAGGACAGCAGCAAATTTCCCTTAAGTGAGTAAGCCAAGGTTTATCGAATCAACGGGAGGAAGAGGTTGAACATATCCTCTCTCAAGCAACCCTGCAATTAAGATACAAGAAGTCTCTTGTGTCCCCCAACACACCTAATACAATTGTCAGTTGTATAGGTGCACTAGTTCGGTGAAGAGACGGTAAAATACAAGTGATATGGATGGTAAAAGGTGAATTGTAATTCTGTAATAAAAATGGCAGCAAGCGAACAAGTGAAAAAAGTGACTTCAAACGGTGATTCAATGCTTGGAAACAAGGCCTAGACTTCATACTATCACTAGTGACTAACTCTCACATCATTAACATAATTAAACACATGATATTTCCCACAAAAACACATGCAAGGTAGACATTACTCAGAGATCATTCTTTCGTAGACCAAATAGGATGAGAATTGCATAGGGCTACAAAAGCACACCTTGAAGTTCGTATTCCATATCTATGGACACTTCATGCTGTCACTCTCTGCATCCAAAGATAGTACTAACAAACACCACAACGTATCTCTTGAATAGTCTCTGTATAATACATCCACGGCACCCACAATGTCACCGAGGCACCATGGAGATTATACTAAACACAAGCATCAAGAAACCTCATGATCTATTCAACCCAACAATAATAAAGAACAAACTCATGATGAAGATCCCTCTAATCTTGATGCATAGAGTCACACACGGCACCCACACTGTCACCGAGGTAACTTGATCACAACGGCGACTCCGCAAATTATACTAGATAACACCACCTTAGCAACATCATATCCATTACATAATCATGTATTCAACTATATCAACAAAGTTCATGATCACAACGAAGATCACATCATGGGAGAGAGAGATAACCACATAGCTACTCGCACAAGCCTCAGCCCCGGTGAGGGACTACTCTCTCCTCGTCACGAGAAGCAGCGGTGTCGATGGAGATGGCTTCCGGAGGTCGATCCCCGTCCCGGCAGGGTGCCGGAACAGGATCAATCTGACCCCCGAAACTTGTCGGCGATGGCGGCGGAGCTCTGTTGTGTTTCTGGGAAAATCCTTCGGGGGTCGTGAGTTTTAGGTCATGACTTAATTTATAAGCGTCGGAGGGAGTCATTGCGATGCCCGAGGGCTAGGGGCGACCCCTGGCCGCGGGTGGGCCCTGGGTCGCGGCCAGCACCCGCCACTGGGCTGTGGGCAGCCCCCGGGGTCACCCTTCTGGCTCTTGTCTTCATTTCTTCAATAAAAAATCCCCGTAATTTTTTGTCCAATTCCGAGAATATTTCCAGAAGTAACTTTCTGCAACAAAAACAGGACAAAAACACGGAACTGGCACTGGGCATCTTGTCAATAGGTTAGTCCAATAAAATGCCTCAATATGATATAATAAGATAGTAGAAACATGTGACATTGATATAGAACAAGCATGGAACAATAAAAAATTATTGATACGTTTGACACGTATCAGCACCCTGCCAGGACGGGGATTGGCCCCCGGAGCCATCTTCATCGCCATCACTGCCTCCGGGATGTGTTGTGAGTAGTTCCCCCGTGGAATGGCCAGCCACTAGAGGGGCGGGATCGGACAACACCGAAAGCGGCGAGCACCAAACCCCTACGTAAAACGGCCAGCCACCAAAGGGGCGGGATTGGACCACCGTGTCCGCAGGCTGTGCCACCACCAAAGCACAAGAACACGGCAACATCACTTCAGAACGCGGGCTGCGAAAAGGCCAGAACTGCACTCAAACAGCCATGACGAGGCGAGGAGACCCCTGCTCCAAGACGGTGCCTCCAAGGAGGTCACGACGCAGAAGCGTCGTCACTGTCGGGTCAACTGACCAGGGTTTTCACCCGGAGTATACACGGTGTCGCCCTCAAGAGGGAAAGCAGCGCCCACGGGCGTCGCCGACACCGGCGTCAACGACGGCTTGAGCTTTCGCTCGGTCCGATCCCCTCCTACCCATCAACAAGGGTCACCGACGCCAACTGCCACCGCAAAGGCAGGGGACACCATGGCTGCAATAGAGCCTGCAGATCAGTATCTGGGCAAGAAACGGCGCCCTCGTCGGACCTCGCCAGGAACTCCAAATGATGTTGAAAGAACGAGATGTCGCCAAGAGGGGGGTGAATAGACGCATTAAAACTTTTACGCTTAGGGCTTGAATAAATGCGGAATAAAACTAACGTTTAATTTATTAAGCACAAAACCTAATACTAGGTTCACCTATGTGCACCAACAACTTATGCTAGGCAAGTTAACAACAAGGATAGCAAGATATATAACTTCAAGCTCGATGGCTATCACAAAGTAAATGCATAAGTAAAGGAGTTTGGTTATAGAGATAACCGACACAAGTGGAGGCGGAGGATTGTTTCCCGTAGTTCCTTCCCAATGGAAGTACGTCTATGTTGGAGAGGTGTGGAGGCTCCTTGGCCCTCCTACAAGCACGTTCGTGCTCACCCTATTCTCCGTGAGCTCCTCCCGTGGGGAATACCCGATGGGGGATTTGCTCATCCACTATGAGGCCGTCTTGAGGGCGTTGACCAAACCCGTACAATGAGGTCTTCTTGAGGGCGTTGACCAAACCCGTACAAATTGCCCGATCCTACCTCCACACAATAGGAGGCTCCCGTAGCACACACAACCGTTTA
This sequence comes from Puccinellia tenuiflora, assembly GCA_012064385.1. Classification (NCBI taxonomy): domain Eukaryota; kingdom Viridiplantae; phylum Streptophyta; class Magnoliopsida; order Poales; family Poaceae; genus Puccinellia; species Puccinellia tenuiflora. The sequence goes on from QRDG01001524.1 coordinate 9,650, forward strand.
GGGTGCATAATGCACCCAAGAGGCACAAGATCTTGGGAGCCCTATGCACCCAAGAGTAACAAGCTTTTCGAACTTCAATCCCACGTATCACCGTGGGGAACTCAAACCGATGCACCAAATGCAATGGCAAGAACACACTAAGTGGTCAAGTCATTCTCTCCGAAATCCAACCAAAGCAACAAATGTTAGGGAGGGATTTGAGAGGAAGAAGAAAGGAGAAACCCAAAGCAACTCCAAGATCTAGATCTAAAGGCTTCCCCTGACTTAGAGGAGATATGGCTTGGTGAAGTGGTAGATCTAGATCTCCTCTCTCTTTTCTCTCTAAAAGGAGGCAAGAATCATGGAGGGATGGAGAGGAAGCAAGCTCTCAAAAAGGTCAACAATGGAGGAGAGAGAGAGCAAAAGGGTTAGATACCTATTGGGGAAGAAGGCCCCTTAAATAGGTGCCCTGAAAATCCAACCGTTGGGGGCAGAATTGCGTAGGGCCGGTAGTACCGGCCCAAAGGGCGGTACTACCACCCTACACAAAGCTGCCCACCAATGGCTTACTGCAGAAAAACCCGCAGGGCCAGTAGTACCGTCCCAAAGGCCGGTACTACCGCCCCCACCCAAACCAGCCTGCCAACAGCTAGCAAAAGATCCCACAGGGTCGGTACTTCCGGTGAAGGCCCGGTAGTACCGACATGGCTCGGTACTACTGCCCCGAACTTCCGATCCACTTCCGCTAAAAAACAGGAGGTATCCAGTACCGAAAAAACTTAAGCGGAAGTAGCCCCGGTACTAGGCCCGGTACTACCGGCCATGGTCCGGCCGGTACTACCGGCAAGTACAGCGGTACTACCGGACACAGAAAACAGCAGAACACTCGGTACGAGAAAAGGCCCGGAACTTCCGGGAAAAAGCCCGGTACTTCCGGTGAAATGCCCGGTACTACTGGCAGAACTTCCGGAAAAGACAGAAGCTTAAAAACTTAAGCGGAAGTGGCCTCGGTACTAGGCCCGGTACTACCGGCCATGGGCCGGACGGTACTACCGGCTAGTACCCCGGTACTACCGGTTACTGGAAAACAGCAGAAACAGAAACTGAATAACTTTCGCAAGGAAACTCTAGTCGCAAGGAAACTCCAGTCGAGGTGAATAACTTTCGAAAGAAGACATCCCCATTGCTCAAATCCAACCTCGGGAGGTGTACATAGCGGGTGCACTTCTTCATGCGGGGATCGTGGGTGCGGAGGAGGATGATGACATCTGCGGCGACTTCCTGGATGGCTTGGGTCTCCTGGTGGTGGACGCCGGAGGAGAGGGAGTATGTGTGCCCACGGCCCACGGGCGAGGCACACAAGTAGACGGTGGCGACGAACTCATGGCGAGTCCCACCAGAACGGGAGGCGAGTATGCGGTATGTCGGGGGAGGAGAGGTTGGGTAGAGGTGTGCCCAAATCTCCCGGAGGAATTGCGGCATGCCGGGAACGTTCAAGGCGGGGGTTTCTACGGGTAGCTCGAACTTCATCTGTACCAGAGGCAGAAGCCAAAATGTGAGTTGCAAGGTTAGAAAAACACAAACAGATAGAGAAACAATTAAAAGCAAACAAAGCAACGTTCGCTATCGAAGGTTTTCCGTTGGAACTAGGGTATCCTACGGGCAGTTAGGCTCTGATACCAAGCTCTGTGGCACCCCGATCCGGAGATCGAGTTACCCCATGTATCAGTCCCAGGAGCACTGAATATATGACAACTTGATAACAGAACATAACCACTTTATTAAGGGGTCGGGGAACCGACGATGGATTACAAGGGTCTCATTACAAGGCTGCGCCCTAGCGCACACAACAGTTTATACATTATTTATCGAACATGACTTCTTTAGAGGGCGTCAGCGGATTGGCGGAAGCGTGCGACGAAGAGGGCCTAACTCCACAGGGTTCTGCCTGGATACCGGGTCTATTTCTCGTACAAGGGGTACTCGGCGACGGGGGTAGGAGGATCTGGCCACATGAAAAGCCAGGTGAGTACATGGAATGTACTCGCAAGACATCAATCCGCAATCAACCGTAACCAACGTTCCTATATGGCATGGCATGTGCAAGTGCGAGTCCAAGCTTAACGGTTGGACTTAACTTACCTACTTACCTATGACGAAAGCCGTGGCTTATGAGAACGAGTCTCATTTCCACACAACACTATCCACAACACTTATGTTCTCAAGCTTGACCAACTCTGGTCCACTTCGGGGCTTAGCTTCGACCAACTATGGTCCACATTTCTGCTCATTCAGCTTTGGCCAATTCTGACCGCTTGGTGAATTTATTTCTCCGTGTTCGACTGGACTGAATCTAGTGTGACTGGACCCAACACCGTTCCTAAGGTAGGAACAATACTAGATTCTAGATTTGACACTCTCGAGAGGTTGCAACTTTTATCCACACGTTGGGGTCTAAGCTTGTACCGTCGGTACCTGCCGCACAAACCTATTCCCTCGTAGTCGTCCGCTCTACCAAGACACCCCTTGTATAGCTACCGACTTACCACTCGGGCTAAGTCTTATGACGAAGTGAATCCGGCACGTCCCCAACCCATGAGCAACGCCTAGCTCCGGAACCTTCACAAGACTAGCCCCGACCACAACTATGCAGTATCCGACTAGACTTGCCAAGTGGGTAGCATCAAAAGAGGCTCGATAGGCTACTAAGCTACGATCTTCCCATTTCAACGACGCATGGTTGTGCGGGTGTGTTTGGCGAGTGGCACTATTTGACTCAATCTAGTCGACGGAGGTGGTTATCTTTTTAGTCAATTTTTATTCTCAGCCATAAGACAGCAGCAACCGTTAGTCCACAAGATATACATGAGCATAAAATAATCACATAGTAGTTCAGCAAGGTAAAATAAGGTCAACCGGGCGATGGTGGAGTTTCCTCCGACCAGTGACAGCCACAGGTTGAGTAAAGACAAAATCAACCGGGCGAGGACGGAGGTGTCTCCGGCCAGTAGCAGCCACGGGTCGAGGAAATAGAATAACAAAATCAACCGGGCGAGGACGGAGGGGTCTCCGGCCAGTAGCAGCCACGGGTCGAGTAAGAAACTAAAATAAAACAATCGATTAGCGTCAACCGGGCGAGGACGGAGGTGTCTCCGGCCAGTAGCAGCCACGGGTCGACTTCATAAGTTAGTGGAGGCGTCCACGCGATCCCGTTCCACCATTCCATTGACTGCGGCGGTTCCCCCAGTCCATCGTCGCAGGAATGGGGAGTGGTGCATGGTTCCGTCCAACACAACGCCACAACTCTACGGAAAAGTAGCCGCTTCAATCCACTTGGGCAGGACCCAACGTGTATTTAGACGGGGTACCGGAACTCAACTCACGGAACATGAGTTTATCGTATTGTAGAAAGTAAAAGTAGCATTAGGTCACATGAAATAATAGGCATGAAATAAGACATGTGGGATGCAACTATCGTGCAAACAAATAATATTCATAGCAACAAGGTATCGACAACTTGGAAACAGGTGGTTGGGGGCTGATGGCTTGCCTTCTGTTGTGGGATCAACTTCTCCTTCGACAAAATGGTCGGAATCTATTAAAGAAATCAAAACTAGGCATTAAAACTCTCCAAAAGCTACTCAATAACTTCCAAAGCAAATGGACTTCAAATACTTCAAAACCAGTGCCAATGGATAGAAAATTTCAAAACCAAGCTACTGCAAAAGGTTTCATAATTTTCTGAATTTTTTTGAGAGAGATATGGCCTTTCAAAGATAACCCTAAAATCTGCCTTTTCTAAAAAAAAACAGAGAAAATAGAAAAAGAAAACGATTCGGTATTGTTTAAAAATCTGCCTGTTGGGCCCAATGGTCAGAGGCCCATTAGCCGAACCGGTACGCGCGTAGGAAAAGAAAAAAAGAAAACAGGGGGGGCGGGGTGGAGGCTTGCCGGCACGGCGAACTCACCGGCGGCTCCTCCCGGCGGCTGCAGCGTCAGGGAGGCGAGGGAGTGGGAGCGGGGCGGATCAGGGAGGGGAGGCGCAGGTCGTCGGTGTGGTTGTGGGTGCCGGGGAAGTCGGGAGCCGTGGCGGCGTCGGTGACCGCGGAGGCCGGGCTGCAGTCGAGGATGCAGACAACGACTCCGGCCACCAATCACTCCGACGAGGGCGTCATCGGATTTCGGGGGTTCTAGATTGGAGGAGGGGTGGCTATTGGGTGGCGGGGGAGATCCTGGAGAGGGGAATCGGCCCGAGACCGAGCGGTGGAGAGGTGCTCGTCGCCGGCTCTCTGGTGCTCCCTGGGAGCTGATAACGGGGGGGGAGAGGGCTCAGAGGGAGAGGACGGTGGGGTGGTGGTCGAAGGGAGCTGGGTTGCGCCTTTTATAGCCTCCCGACGGGGTGGCTGTTGTGGGGTAGGATGCGGTGGTGGCGGGGTGAGGTGTCCCGGGCTGCGGTGACGAATCGACGGGCGGCGCGTCGTCGGTGTAGCAAGGGACGGAGCTGGACGACGGGAATTCCGCGGCTGCGGATAGGGACGAGGGTGGCATGGTACTGGAGCGAGGTGTCCGACCGGCGACCTTTGCGTTGACGGTGTAGCGGGCGGCGCGTCGCGGAGCGAGGAGGGCAGGGGCTAGACGACGGGTTTTACGGCCGGTGGATAGGATTGACGGCACGGGGGAGCAGTGCCGGCACTGGTGCGGGGACGGGGCCCGGCGGCGGGGCTGTGCAAGCGGCGCGTCGGCTAGTGGCCGACGGCGCACAGGGAGGTGGAGGCGACGCGTGGATGATGGGGGGGTAGAGGGCGAGGTGGTGAAGCAGGGGGCGCGAGGGGGGCGGAGGGGGAGGGCCATCGGCGACGACCAGGAACTGGCGGCGCCGCCGGGCATGACCTTGCCAGGGGTGGCCACGGTCCAGGCCATGCCGAAATCGGCATCACCAAGTTTCTCTCATCCTAGGGTTCCAAAAGGAAAACTAATCGTGTCACTTGGTGCCAAATTCAACACTCTACAATTTTGCAGAATAAAGTTTTCCCAAAATCCAAACTTGACCTATACAAAAATTTCATCGAACACCTTCTGCTGAAAAGGGGAAAAGGGTTTTGGGCATTTAAAATAAAAGATATTTGGCCAGGAAAATTCACAGAGGTAGATATTGGTTAGGAGCATCTACCTTGGGGTTTTTGGAATTTTTGGAAAATGTTTAGTAGGGTTTCCAAAAATAACAAGGTTTAGGCCAGAAAGTAAAACAGGGAAAACTCAATTATTTCCTTAGCAAGGTATCAAATATTTCTACATATTTGGGTTATACACTTGTTAGAGATCTTCCCTGAATTTTTGTAGAATTTTTGAAAATGGTTTTGACCTACTTCCTTTGGAAAGATAGGGTTTTGGGGGTTTTTGGCAGAAAATAACTCAGGGGAAAAAGTCAAATATTTTCCTAACAAGTCACCCAATATTTTTGCATAAATAGGTTCTAAGCTAGATGGGTATCACTCTGGAATTTTTGGGGAATTTTTGAAGTCACCCTTGGCATAGCTCCTTTGGAAGGCTAGGATTTAGGCCCCTTTTTGTATTAAGGAAAAGACAAATATTTGGTGAACCTTGAGGGTTTTGGTAATGTGGAATAAAATAGAGGGGCCAAGAGCAGAAGATCCAAATCCAAGTCCAAATTTTGGTTTTGTCAAAGAAAATTTTATAGGGCCAAAATTCGGGATGTGACAAAAATGAGCCTCTCCGGCCGCCTGGGAGCGTTCCCCCTGGTGCTCCTTATAAAGGGGAGCCCAGGGGACAAGAGTTGACCCATATGGCACTATGCACTGCATGGGTGCACTACTGTAGGTGACATGCCTACTGGAGTCTAATCAGCACTGTGCACGCGTCATCACTTGTACTCTTGTCATGTCCGCGTCCCTGTATCCACGCTGGGTATGGTCGCCTGCACGTCGTCTTGCCCTTTGACCTTATCTTCTGGGGTAGTTGGCACTGATCTCTGTAAAGGGAATATGCTAGTTTGCTGCCTGTAGCTTGCCACGGAATGGCAGCAGATGATCTGGCCTGGCAATGTGGATGCCGGCCTCCCCTTCCTAACTACGACCCGGCCAGGAGCTCTGGATGTCGGTCTCCTAGCGATCGAAGCACGGCTCCCTGGTTGATCCGGTCGATGATTCGGCCCAGCCGAGTGGAGTCGATCCCGGCCCAGCCGGATGAAGCATTCCCGGCCCAGTCGAATCCCGGCGAGATGACTCGGCCCACCTGGATGCAGATTCCGGACCAGACAGGTAGAGAAGAGCTGGCCCAGCCGGGTGGAGGAGATCCAGCCCACCCGGGTCAGTGAATCTCGGCCCAGCCGGATTAGGAGGATCCGGCCTGTCCGGGTCAACGAACTTCCGGCCCACCCGGGTTAGGAGAATTTGGCCTGTCCGGGTTAGTGGACTTCCGGCCCACCCGGGTCAGGTGTATTCGGCCTGTCCGGGTTAGTGGACTTCCGGCCCACCCGGGTCAGGTGTATCTCGGACTGGGCCGCACCAAAGTCGGCCCAGGGAGCTTTTTTCTTCCTCCTCTTTATTTAATTTATATTTCCTTGCTCTTTCTTCCGTCATATCAATAAATCATCAACTCTGGGTACCCGGGGTTACATCCCCGACATTAGTCCCCGAGGCTGCGGGGGACTCGCAGAGTCGTGCGCAGACTTACTAAACAAATAACCATACCAAAAAACCTCCATGCACTCCACCATCTGCTTGCATGGGCACAATCATAAGTCCGTCGTCTAGCCATGCCCTCTAGACCAGACGCGTCATCCGGTTGACCGAGCTCACCCGAATCAACAACGAGATGGACAGTTTGCACTAGAAATGTGTCGCATGTATAGGCATGACCACACATAGATGTTTCTGCCGACATTGGGCAATTTGGCACACTGCCTGCACGAGCATGTTTCATATGTCAGTGTAGCCTTTCGGGGCACTTGCCGAAATCAGATGTCTTTAGCCATAGCTGGGTCAACTCAGCGCCCTCATGGGCATGTCTCATACGTTGGTTTAGCCTCACTGGGCATTTACCAAGCCCAGATGTCTCCAGCCTTAGCTGGTTTAACATAGACATAACTCATATGTCGGTTTTTGCCTCTTTGGGCTTTTACCAACATTGGATGTGGCCAGCCTTAGCTGGACCGACATAAGCCTGCATGGGCATATTTTATATGTCGGATTACCGACATCCGATGTCTCCAGCATAAGCTGGTTTGACATACTAGCCTCTTGGGCATATTTCTTATGCCGGTTTCTGCCACTTTGGGCTTTTACCGCATAAATATGTCGGCAGCATAAGCTGGACCGACATATAGCCTGCTTGGGCATCATTATATACCGGTTTCTAGCCCTTCTGGGTATTACCAAAATCGTATGTCGGCAGCACGAGCTGGACCGACATACAACCGTCCTTGGCTGAATTTGCCATTCTGCCTTCATGGGCACTTGTCAGATGACGAGTTGAGATACCTCTCAACACGTAACACTCAGGGAGATTAGATATTTTTCAACTCTGAGCACCGAGATAATGATGCCATGATACTCTGCAAGCTCGAATAACCGAAGAATTATGATAGTCGGTAAGGCCGATAAAGATGACGATTTGTGAGATGCTTGGTGATGTGAGATAAATGCCGTGATATTTTGGCAAGCCAAAATAAACGGCGATTCGAGATATTGCAGGATGCCCAGATATTTTGGCGAACCGACATAAACGGCGATTTGAGATATGAGGTGATGTTGAGATATAACCGCAAACCGAAATAAAACGGCGATCTGGAGAATACCGATCGCTATGATATTTTGGGTAATCCGAGACAACCGATAAAACCGATAATCTTGGTGATGAATCTTGGTGATGAATATTCTCTCGGTAAAACCGATATCACCTTTCAATGTTAGTTCAAGCACATATATAATGAATATTTAACGGGAGCAGTAACTCTATTCCACAGATATATTTAAGTCTAGCAGCGAAATTATATATATTTAAAATGCATACTCGGTTTTCAAACGAGTCCCCGAGTTGCTTTTCTTTATCTAGGAGATAAAACAAAACTAGACTGGCAGTCCAGTCCCCGGGTCAAGACATCTTGGTCCCGGGGAAAACAACTAAGCAAAGCAGAAAAGAGGGGAGAGTCCCCGAGCACTGTTTGAGACTATTTAAAAGAGTGATGCAGATATATAAATGATACTTACGAGGCAATGTTGTTGAAGAAGTCGAGGAAGACGTTGATGCTAGTATAAATATCAATATGTCGGCCTGGGCCACCAACATCACGGCCCGGACCACATGTATGTCGGATTTGACCATCATATGTCGGATTCCACAAGGTTAACTCGGATTTCCAAGCCTTAACTCGGATTCTCCAACCTTAACTCGGATTTCCAAGCCTTAACTCGGATTTTCCAACCTTGACTCGGATTTCCAAGCCTTAACTCGGATTTTCCAACCTTGACTCGGATTTCCAAGCCTTAACTCGGATTTTCCAACCTTGACTCGGATTTCCAAGCCTTAACTCGGATTTTCCAACCTTGACTCGGATTTCCAAGCCTTAACTCGGATTTCCAAGCCTTAACTCGGATTTTCCAACCTTGACTCGGATTTCCAAGCCTTAACTCGGATTTTCCAACCTTGACTCGGATTTCCAAGCCTTAACTCGGATTTTCCAACCTTGACTCGGATTTCCAAGCCTTAACTCGGATTTCCAAGCCTTAACTCGGATTTTCCAACCTTGACTCGGATTTCCAAGCCTTAACTCGGATTTTCCAACCTTGACTCGGATTTCCAAGCCTTAACTCGGATTCGAACTGTAGTCAACTCGAAAATGAGTTAACACACAGGGACGATGCTGAAGTTGAGTTCCCGAGTCACTTTTCTTATCCAGGATCTGCCGATGTTGCCCGTTGGTGGAGGCAGCGCTAGCCTCTGCTCACTGCGGCAAGCTAGAGCACGGGGGACAATGGCGATGTCGAGTCGCACATGATCTGGCCTGGCAATGTGGATGCCGGCCTCCCCTTCCTAACTATGACCCGGCCAGCGAGCGATCCGGCCAGGAGCTCTGGACGTCGGTCTTCTAGCGATCGAAGCACGGCTCCCTGGTTGACCCGGTCGATGATTCGGCCCAGCCGAGTGGAGTCGATCCCGGCCCAGCCGGATGAAGCATTCCCGGCCCAGTCGAATCCCGGCGAGATGACTCGGCCCACCCGGATGCAGATTCCGGCCCAGCCGGGTAGAGAAGAGCTGGCCCAGCCGGGTGGAGGAGATCCGGCCCACCCGGGTCAATGAATCTCGGCCCAGCCAGATTAGGAGGATCCGGCCTGTCCAGGTCAACGAACTTCCGGCCCACCCGGGTCAGGAGAATTCGGCTTGTCCGGGTTAGTGGACTTCCGGCCCACCCGGGTCAGGTGTATTCGGCCTGTCCAGGTTAGTGGACTTCCGGCCCACCCGGGCAAGGTGTATCTCGGACTGGGCCGCACCAGAGTCGGCCCAGGGAGCTTTTTTCTTCCTCCTCTTTATTTAATTTATATTTCCTTGCTCTCTCTTCCGTCATATCAATAAATCATCAACTCTGGGTACCCGGGGTTACATCCCCGACACATGACAAGCTTTAACCATGTTCTTAATTATATTTAGTTGATATCATGTACTTTTGTTTATGGATGCCTATCATAGTGCCAAATAAATGTGGAAACTAAGTAAGTTTAAGTAGTTTGTACAAATGGCTAGAGAGACACCTGGGCCGCTAATCTAAGCCATGCATCATTCATGGTGGAAATTTACTTACATGCTACTGTGAACCTTCAGTGATGCACCTCATAATACAAAGCTATATCAATAGTAAATAAAAAGGGTGTTGAGATTGTTCATTATGTTTGTTTGTCTTGTCATTTTGACATGGGCTTGTTCCATGTCCTGGGACAAGAGCTACCCCAGTTGACCCTCTTTATGACGCTATTTTTACAATGACTTTAACTTGAACTTGCTTTGTAGCCCAAATTGAGTAACACCATGGTGTAGGTACCCGTATTCACGGGGCATGAAGCTTCAACCCATACTTTGTCAAGCACACTACTCATATTTGCTTTCACTTTATACTTTAACCATTCAAGATGTTATGATGGGGGCAATGAGAGCTTGACACCAATGAATACCACATTGCAAACATTAACTTAAGTAGAAGCATTTGGAAGTTAGATGAAACTTATTCATGTTTTACCTCTACTCATTTATATATCTTTCCAAAGTGTCCACCTTTTATATTCAGATTTACAAGAGTACTCTATGACCATAATAGGATGTTTTTACTTTTCATTATGCATACATTTGGTCCATAGTACTTTCTTCTATGTTGCACTTTGTGAATTATCATTGAACATCCTTACATTGAATATTTAATATCACTTCATAATCTATCTTGCATATTGCTACTCCTTTGAAGAATGAATCATTTGACTTTATGTAGCAATAGTAACCATCTTTGATATCCATTGATAGTATTAAAATGCAAAGTCCATGTTGGTTTTATCACCTTCATACTCGAGGACGAGTATAGGTTAAGCTTGGGGATGCTGATGCATATAAAATGCATACATGAACTTTGCATTATAATACTCATATTTCAATCATATTTGCATTATATAAGGGTTATATCATTGTTTTATAAGGATTTTTTGGAAGATTTCACAGTTTTCCTATTTTTCTAGAATTAACCCTGCACTCAGAAAATCCTATTTTCTATATTTTGATGTTTCAGGGACCCAAACGACGTCCAAATGACCTAATATTTTGTGGGGATCATTTTTTGGAAGGAACGAAGCGTAGGAGCGAAGGAAGCGAACAAACGGAGACCCGAGGGCAAAAAGAGGTGGGCCCACACGGCCAGATTCCTTGGCCGCGTGGGACCCCCCATCTTGGGCCTCGTGGCTCCGATGTCGTCCGTTTTCGTCTCCGTGGCTTCGTCTTGACCTAAAACCGACTATAAAAATAGTCCCCCGAGGAGTTTCGCGAGGAGGCGGCGGAGAAACACAAAACCAAGAAACAGGAGACAGAAGGCTGCCGCCGGAGAAGATCGAAGGGGGGGGAAATGCCGCCGGAATCACCTCCGGAAGGCTCCTCCATCCCCCCTCCTGAGTCTCCATCAACACCACCGTCAAGACCAGCACCATCTCCATCACCATCTTCGTGATCCACTTCATCCCCCTCATAGTTTGAGATAGTTCGAACCCTAGCTATTGTCTAAGTACTATTCTACATGTTTGTGAATTGCTACTTGTCATTGTTTTGTGGGGAGATTATATTTTCAGATTGTGTTGTATCACTTATACCATTGAATCATATCATGTCTTCGCGTCGTGAGTAGTTCTCTCATGTTCCTGGGGGCATAGGACGGACTGACATTAATTTTCACTAAACTTGTGTTGAGTATTTGGTCAAGTTTTTATCTTTTATGATTGTCTTGATGTACAATGTATGAAGTGCACCATATATTGAGTAATGCATGAAGGTGCTATCACACTAGTGTGATGGAATGGGTAGGACCAAGGAGGACACGTAAACCTTGGTCTAATACATGAAGTTACATTAGGAGGGGATTTATATCGGGGACCTTAGAGTGTAATGCTATGGTGGGACTTTATGTCTTAATAATTCTTGTGCAGTCATTTACTTGGCCACATGATCCATCATAAGGGGTTTAGTTTATTTATTTAACTACACCTAATTATGGCTTCGTCCAAAGAAGATTAAAAGTTGACAAAATGTTTACCTTGTTGTTCTAGAAATATTTATGCCATGAAATTCATGTAGCCCTTGGGAACGTTTTCCACCTATAAGAAACACACCACTCAAGCTTTCCTCTTGCTGCATAGAGGATTGGGCTTTCTCTCTTTGAGAGCTTTCACTTGTCATATTTTATTTTCAGATTTTTACTTTATTGCAAACTCTACACCAAAAACCCAAAAACACTTGCATCATTTAATCATTTTAGTTTGTCTAGTGCATAGATAATAAGAGAAGTGACACTCTTATTTGAGAGGATAAATACTTATACCTTCTACTCCTCGTGGGATCGATACTAATACTTACACATCGAAGATTTCAACGATCCCCTATACTTGTGGGTATCAAGTACCGAAAAACTTAAGCGGAAGTAGCCCCGGTACTAGGCCCGGTACTACCGGCCATGGTCCGGCCGGTACTACCGGCAAGTATAGCGGTACTACCGGACACAGAAAACAGCAGAACACCCGGTACGAGAAAAGGCCCGGAACTTCCGGGAAAAAGCCCGGTACTTCCGGTGAAATGCCCGGTACTACCGGCAGAACTTCCGGGCCACTTCCGGAAAAAGACAGAAGCTTAAAAACTTAAGCGGAAGTGGCCTCGGTACTAGGCCCGGTACTACCGGCCATGGGCCGGCCGGTACTACCGGTTACTGGAAAACAGCAGAAACATAAACTGAATAACTTTCGCAAGGAAACTCCGATCGAGGTGAATCCAATTTTGTTGGAAAGAGGACGACAAGAGCTACCCTACAAAAGGTAGAAATATTGAAACCAAGCAAGGGAGATTTTGTTAATAAATGGAAGAGTGAAACCTTCCGCCCGATGGACCGGCAAAATCTCCAAAACCGAAAACGCAAGAGAAGATGCATACGAAATCCATTTTCGGTGAACTTGGCCTTGTCATGACAAGCACGACAAGCACCAAGACCACACCACGATAAGAGCCAAATAAGAACCAATAAAGATGATGCCAAGGATGCAAAGGTTTGAGCTCTCTACGATGATACGATCAAGATATTCGCTCGAGAGCCCCTCTTGATAGTACGGCTATCTATCCTATAACCCGGTCTCTCAACTAACATCATGAGACCAGTAAAATAGAAACCCTATCAAGATCATACCTTTGCCTTGCGCATAATCCACTTGAGCTAGATGATGACGATATTTGTCTTCTCAAGATGGACCACCTTTCTTGATTGCGCTCCGCTCGGTGAAGACTCGCAATGTGCGCCCCCACACACCAAGATGGGAGAGGCACTCTTCGACACATCTTCACTTGGCCTTTATCTTGATGACGATCACCACGTGACGCCATCCTCCATGGGCTATCTTCACTTGGCCTTGATCAACATGTAATCTTCTTCTCTTAGCCTTGACTCCAACATATGGAGTACAAGCATTGCAAAGGACCAAACCTACAAGTATAGCTCAAGGCACACATTAGTCCTTAAGGATTGTCATTAATTACCAAAACCACACATGGGGGCAACCATGCTCTTTCAATCTCCCCCATTTTGGTAATTGATGACAATCCCTTTTAAGAGGGTTTATATAATGAATTAAGCGTACTTGCAAGACAAACAAGCAAGCACGCAAGAGCATAAAGGCAAATGCTTAAGAACCAAACAAAAGCATAAAACCAAATTCCCTTAAACCCTCTAAACTTCTCCCCCATTGGCATCTATTGCCGAAATGGGAGGAAAATTTTAGAAGGCCAATATAATATGCGTTCCTCCATAAGTTGTGCATTTCTCAAGATATGAGTGAAATCAAATGCACATATTCAATGACGAATAGGTAGAGGAAATCAAACTATATTGAAGGATCTAAAGATTGCAAATAAGATGACATCCCTTTGTAAACATCTCCACAAAGGGAGAAAAGCAATCAAAAAGATCCGAAGCAAGAGTTCTAAATAAAAATGGAGAAGCTCCCCAATGTTCATGCACTATTGAGGAGTGCACAAATATGGCATCCTTGCTCCCCCAAAATCATCTAGAACATACAACAAGTGCAAGAGTGCATAAAACAAAACAGAGCACATAGCACTTGCACCAAAGATATGGTTGAGCCATGGGAAGATACCAATAGAAAAGATTCAACATAAGAGAGGCCCAACCAAGATACAAAGAAGATCTTTTTAAAACAAAATGTTCACAAGCTCAAGGATACCAATTGGAAACTAAAACCAATTGAAAAGGCCAAGAGCTAGTAAGAACATTTAGAGCCAATAAAAATCAACATGCTCACCATGATAAGCATGAAGTCAAAGATCTCCGATAAAAATTGAGTGCGTAGAGAAGCAAATAAAGATAAAACAAGCACTCACGAGATATTTTTCTTTTGAAGCCACCAAAGAATCAACGATAAAAATCAAGGTGACTTGAAAAGAAGAAAGGATACCAATTGAAAAAGTTACCTCTCTCATATGTATAGGTTTCTAAGTAGATAAATCATTGATGATTTTACACCCACAAAGAAACATGTACATACGAAATGGTTAGAGACGAAGAGAACAAGGTATCCAAAGGGAAGTCATAAATACACAAATAAGATTATTGCTTAAAAGCATAGCACATAGCTCAAATTTATCTTATTGTATATAGATGAACTTCAAACACATCAAAGACATCACACATATCACTAAGGGAACAAGAGATAGTGAAGATGCTTTGAGAAAAGGCAACAAGTATCATAAGAAGGATATCAATTGAAGGAAAGGTTTTTGCAATTTCAACACAAATATCACAAAGATATACCAAGTGAAGGAAATAGGCCAAAACCACAACAATTGCATATAAAAGCATTTCATACCAAGAAGCAACCTACACAAGGTTGAAACTAGAAAAATATGCATGGGATAGATACTTGTTACCGAGATGTCATTGGTGATGAAGAAGATGAGAGTTCGTTAATCATCGTAGCTTGACTCCTATAATCACATGGTGAGAACACCTTCCTTATGAATGAGGCAAGCATCCAATGCATCTCCATTGTACCTAAAACACAATTCAAGTACAAAATGGTTCCCAAACTCATTGGGTCCCATAGTAGTTAGACACACTACAATACATAGGACACACTCCACATAAATATGTGCATATAGATATGAAATTGAATTTCATGCACATCTTAGCTGATTTAGGATTTGGTGGAGTATACCCTATATATTGGAACAAAAAGACAAGCATGCCATAAGATATATATATATTAAAAAATGCATGCAAAGACTTTCTGGAACCAAAAAGATACAATTTGGACACAAACACCAAGTAAACCAAAAGTAGGCACACCAAGGTGTGACACTAAAAGGTTGTCCAAATTATATCAAAATCCAAATCAACACATGATCAAGGAAAATTCAAAAACAACCAATGATTGATTCCAACACATCAACACATGAAGTGAGGTATCAATAGGAATCAAATCAAACAACACATGCAAGATAAGACGCCAATTGAAAATAGGATACCCGCAAGAGGCAAAGATACCAAGAGAAGAGTATTACTTGAAAGACATCAAGTAAATAAAATCGAGAAACAAGGTATCAAAGCTCCCATAAGAGACACCAATTGAAACAAATATCTATGGATGAGATATAAATTTCAATAGATACAATTAAAGGTACCTAAGCAAGATCAATGAGCATAGAAGATAAGATGAAATGATAAATGCTCATTGGGTTTTCTCATTTAAGAAGATAACACACAAAACAAGAAATGAGAAAGCAAACTCCCAAAAGAGAGCAAGGTTACAATAAATAAACCAAGCACTCTTTATATTTTTCAAGATGGCACAAAGCACAAAAGGAAAAGGTTTGTCTTCCATAAACACCAAGGAAAGAAATTAAATGCCAATTGAAAGGATCAAATGTCAATTGATAAGATAGTGTTCTAAATAATAAAGGAAAGCTCCCCCAAGATTCGTGCATTATCTTTAGGATTTGCATTTGAATACAAAATGCACACACACGGGTTCATTACTCCTCATATGCCATTTAAAGCACTAACAAGATCAATAAGACATAAAGATCCACAAGAGGCAAGGAAGACAAAGGGAGTCAATGCAAAATAAAAACTTGGCAAGAGATAAGGCAAATAAGAGCAAAAGGCCAATGAAGTATAATCACAAATATTCTACCATGAACAAGATTATCAATTGTCCAAGGACAATGAGTAAAAGGAAATATTTTCCCAGTGATAGAGATATTCAAGAATATCCTCACAAGATAAATCATATGGCAAAAGATAAGAATTAAAGCAATGACATATTTGATAGAGTTTGTTGGTAGCTCCAACTATTCTAACCAACCGGCAAAGCCATGGTTAAAATAATATGGAGCGAATGGTTTCTCAAAAAGCATATGGAAATGCATATTTAAGGAAAACCACACCAAGCCAAACTCATGCAAACAAGATCCAAAATAAAACCAAATAGAAGCACTCAATAAAATTGGAACTTGTTCGAGCAAACATGCCACATAGGAATAGGATAATTTACAATATCAAATCCAAGTGGAAAAACCTCAAATATTCACGTTTTCTAGAATTGTAATAGGCACATAGCTTATTACTCCCCCATAACGTGATGATCCATTTCTTTCTAACAAGAGGCAACTAAAAACCAACTAGAGAAATTAATGGACATTATAGAATTTGAATTTCTCATGAATAATACATACCGCATAGAGACTAGATAATCTTGTTAAATCAATACTATGTGGTGTACATCATGAATACACATTTTTGTGATTGTGAAGTGCACAAAGCAAGTCACTCACCCAAAAATGGTATAGTCCATTAATCTCTCAAAAGAGCCAAATAAAATCCACACAAGATCCAATAAAAGGCTCAACACAAAGTTTACACATACATGATACACAACTAACATACACATACTTGATTTCTCAAGATAAGTAAGAAAGAAGCACATCATATACAAACACATGCTAGGAACAAAACTAACACATGCAAGGGGGCAAGTAACTTTCAATGTAAATGAGTTAAGTACAAGTTACCGCAAGGAGGGACATTGGGTATAAGATAGATATGTGATAATCCAATTGACTTGGCTTGAGGAAATATAACCATGAAGATCCCTTACTTCTTCAAAAGATAGCCAAGTCTCCAATGTCCTCCAATTCAACCTATTGATCAAGTTTGAGCTTGTTGGTCCCCAACAAAGTTGGGTCCTAAGATGTTAGTCACAATAGGTTTGGGTACCCAAATGGTTCTTTTCTTGACACCACTTTGAGCACCCACATATTTGGCAAACACATTGCCAACCCTATCCTTCCTAAGAGAATAAGCATCATCAATTAGAATGGGGTTGGATAGGGTACCGTTAGTGCATGAAGAAGCCACGTGACCCTTCTCACGGGCATAGGTAGCAACACCGACTCTTCCCTTTCTTCTTAATAGGCTCCTCAACTTGAGGAGCAATAGCATGAGTCTTCTTAGGAGGTGGCCTTTGTTCAACTCGTGGTTGAGCATGAGATTGAACAAGAGGCCGCTTCCCTAGTTGCTTCTCATTGAGAGGCTTCTTCTTCATAGGGCAATCTCTAACATGGTGCCCTTCAATCTTGCACTTGAAGCAAGTAATCTTGGCCGGATTCTTGACTTGTTCTTGGCCCTTCTTCTTGTCGATCTTGGACTTGATCTTGTCATTGGAGTTGAATCCAAGTCCACTCTTGTCATTGGGGGATTGTTGCACACTCAACATGTTGTCAAGTGTGGACTTCCCTTTATGACTCTTTTCCAAGCCTTTCTTCAAAGAAGTGGCTTGGGCCTTGAGCTCATTCATTTCCCCTACATGGTTAGTGACAGCACAAGCACTAGAGGAAGTAGATGCATCATTGTTAGAGCAACAAGGCATGGAAAGTAATTCATCACAAGATGTACCAACATTGTGTGTGGATGAACTACGAGGACTAGCACATGGCAATATAGCATTTTTTATTAAAGTTGTGCCATTGTCCACATGAGGCTCACTAGATGTTACCTTGGTAGTGATAGCCTCATGAGCTAACTTTAGCCGATCATGGGATACTAGAAGATCATCATGAGAGCTAGATAGCTTCTTATGACTTTCTTCCAATTTTCCATAATTGCTAGTTAGCAAATCAAGTTGAGCCCTTAGCTCAACATTCTCCTTTAAAATGGATGCTTCACAAGAAGTAGAGTTAGTAGCACAAGCATCATCATTAATAGCAATAGGAGAACAAGTAGGAAGCTCTTTTAGCATTTGAGCTTGGAGTTGATCATGAGACTTAGTGAGATTAGCGAGAGAACCTTCCAAGGACTTGAATTCCTTTTCAAGCTTCTCATTAGCCTCAAGAAGTCTAACATTTTCAACAACAAGCTCACCATTTTTAGTTTTTAATATTTTAGCAAGAGCTTGAGCATGATCATGTTCTTTTCTTAGTTTGGACATCTCTAGATTATTAGTCTCCTCAAGATTAACAAGAGTTTCCTCAAGAGTCGACCTACGACCTTGCTCTTCTTCAAGAGCAATAGAGATGTCCGCAATCTCATTGGCATAATCACGCTCACGAGCTTCCATTTTCTCAATGGTGTCTTCATACTCATCAATAATATTTTTACTTTCATCAAAAATAGACATGATGTTTAAGAAAGTAGAGGAAGCATTATCATTTTTACGAAGAGCATGAAGGACAACATTTTTCATCTTATCTAAGAGAGCATCATTATCAACATCATCATTATTATCATCATCATCATTACTTGTAGATTTAGCCATAAGGCAAAAGATAGTTGATGAAGATGAACCATTAGTTGATGCATCACTTAAATTAATATCTTGTTTTATAAAGAGTTGGGTTTCCTCAACATTGTTAGGAACACAAGGACTAGAGGAAACACAAGCATTTTGATCATGGCAACAAGATATAGCTAGCATATCATCATGAGATTTATTCATGCAATTTCTACATGATATGCATGGACTATCAACACAAGCATGTGAAACATTTATAGAGCTATATGTGTTAGAGTCCATAGATGAAGCATTGCAATGGGATAGAGACAAAGAATTATCAATAGTAAAATCACTATCAACATTGCAATACCTAGCACTACTCACCATACCATTTGTTTGTGGCTTACCACATGTAGGTGAAGTAGAAGAAGTTGAGAACTCATCACGTCCGGAGGTGGAAGGAGAACAATCATCCTCATCAATCTTGGACTTGCCATATTTATCTTGAAGCTTCGTCCATAGCTCATGAGCATTTCCATAAGGCATGATTGACCCGAGAACTATGTCACTCAAAACATGGACAATTGCATTAGATACTAGAGAATCAAGATAAGAGATTTCCTCATCCTCTAAAGACAACTTTTGGGAGTCCTTTGGAGGAGGAAATCCCATATCTAAGATTCTCTCTATATTTGGACTTATGTCCCTAAAAAGATTAAGCATGCGAATTTTCCAAGTAACATAATTTGTGCCATCGAATATAAAAGTGGGATCGTGCACTAATTCCCTAAACGACATCTTTGCTCTCTAGGCGGTGAAGCCTAACAAGGAGAGACCTTGCTCTGATACCAATTGAAAGAACGAGATGTCGCCTAGAGGGGGGGGTGAATAGGCGATTTAAAACTTTTACGTTTAGGCTTGAATAAATGCGGAATAAAACTAGACGTTTAATTTATCAAGCACAAAACCTAATATACTAGGTTCACCTATGTGCACCAACAACTTATGCTAGGCAAGTTAAACAACAAGGATAGCAAGATATATAGTACTTCAAGCTCGATGGCTATCACAAGGTAAATGCATAAGTAAAGGAGTTTGGTTATAGAGATAACCGACACAAGTGGAGGCGGAGGTTTGTTTCCCGTAGTTCCTTCCCAATGGAAGTACGTCTATGTTGGAGAGGTGTGGAGGCTCCTTGGCCCTCCTACAAGCACGTCCGTGCTCACCCTATTCTCCGTGAGCTCCTCCCGTGGGGAATACCCGATGGGGGATTTGCTCATCCACTATGAGGTCGTCTTGAGGGCGTTGACCAAACCCGTACAATGAGGTCTTCTTGAGGGCGTTGACCAAACCCGTACAATTTGCCCGAGCCTACCTCCACACAATAGGAGGCTCCCGTAGCACACACAACCGTCTAGGGTGCACAATGCACCCAAGAGGCACAAGCTCTTGGGAGCCCTATGCACCCAAGAGTAACAAGCTTCTCGAACTTCAATCCCACGTATCACCGTGGGGAACTCAAACCGATGCACCAAATGCAATGGCAAGAACACACTAAGTGGTCAAGTCCTTCTCTCCGAAATCCAACCAAAGCAACTAATGCTAGGGAGGGATTTGAGAGGAAGAAGGAAGGAGGAACACAAGCAACTCCAAGATCTAGATCTAAAGGCTTCCCCTCACTTAGAGGAGATATGGCTTGGTGAAGTGGTAGATCTAGATCTCCTCTCTCTTTTCCCTCTAAAAGGAGGCAAGAATCATGGAGGGATGGAGAGGAAGCAAGCTCTCAAAAAGGTCAACAATGGAGGAGAGAGAGAGCAAAAGGTTAGATACCTATTGGGGAGAAAGGCCCCTTAAATAGGTGCCCTGAAAGTCCAACCGTTGGGGAGAATGAATTGCGCAGGGCTGGTAGTACCGGCCCAAAGCTGCCCACCAACGGTTTACTGCCAGGAAAAACCCGCAGGGTCCGGTAGTACCGCCCCAAGGCCGGTACTACCGCCCCACCCAAACCATCCTGCCAACGGCTAGCAAAAGATCCCCGCAGGGTCGGTACTTCCGGGTGAAGGCCCGGTAGTACCGACATGGCTCGGTACTACCGCCCCGAACTCTCCGATCACTTCCGCTAAAAAACAGGAGGGTATCCAGTACCCAAAAACTTAAGCGGAAGTAGCCCCGGGTACTAGGCCCGGTACTACCGGCACGTCCGGCCGGTACTACCAGCAAGTACAGCGGTACTACCGGACAAAGAAACAGCAGAACACCCCGTACGAGAAAAGGCCCGGAACTTCCGGAAAAAAGCCCGGTACTTCCGGTGAAATGCCCGGTACTACCGGCAGAAACTTCCGGGCCACTTACGGAAAAGCAGAAGCTTAAAAACTTAATCGGACGTGGCCTCGGTATGGGTCCGTTACTACGGCCATGGGCCCGGCGGTCTACCGGTTACTGGAAAACAGGCAGAAACAGAACTGATAACTTTCGCAAGGAACTCCGATCGAAGGTGAATCCAATTTTGATGGAAAGAGGACGACAAGAGCTACCTCCTACAAAAGTTTGAAATATTGAACCAAGCAAGGGAGATTTTGCTAATAAATGGAAGAGTGAAACCTTCCGCCCGGATGGACCGGCAAAATCTCCAAAACTGAAAACGCAAGAGAAGATGCATACGAAATCCGTTTTCGGTGAACTTGGCCTTGTCATGACAAGCACGACAAGCACCAAGACCACACCACGATAAGGGCCAAATAAGAACCATAAAGATGATGCCAAGGATGCAAAGGTTTGAGCTCTCTACGACGATACGATCAAGATATTCGCTCGAGAGCCCCTCTTGATAGTACGGCTATCTATCCTATAACCCGGTCTCTCAACTAACATCATGAGACCGGTAAAATAGAAACCCTATCAAGATCATACCTTTTCCTTGCGCATAATCCACTTGAGCTAGATGATGACGATCTTTGTCTTCTCAAGATGGACCACCTTTCTTGATTGCGCTCCGCTCGGTGAAGACTCGCAATGTGCTCCCCCACACACCAAGATGGGAGAGGCACTCTTCGACACATCTTCACTTGGCCTTTATCTTGATGACGATCACCACGTGACGCCATCCTCCATGGGCTATCTTCACTTGGCTTTGATCAACATGTAATCTTCTTCTTTTAGTCTTGACTCCAACATATGGAGTACAAGCATTGCAAAGGACCAAACCTACAAGTATAGCTCAAAGCACACATTAGTCCTTAAGGATTGTCATTAATTACCAAAACCACACATGGGGGCAACCATGCTCTTTCAGCTGTCAACCATGCCGCCCACGCGACCATAGAACACGACCAACACCGCTGCCACGAGGCTTGCCTGAGAGCCACCCGAGCGTCCGCCACCCAGAGCCGCCGCTCCGGCGTCCAAGAGAACCAACCTTACTCGCCTCCAAAGCAAAGATGAGCCGCAGATGTATAGTAGGCCACCCCCGCTGCCACACCGGCGCATCTCCAGCACCTACCACCAACATCCCGAAGACGGCCAACCGAGCGACGAAGAGGACGACTATGCCCAGATCAGCGCGGACTGGGGAGGTCCACACACACAAACTGCGTCGAGGACGAAGGACTGGCCACCGATCGACCCCCTGGTCATGGCCCCAGATCGACGCCCTCGTCAGATCTGGTAGCCTGGTCACGCCGAAGAGCCCTTGACCACGCGGGGACACGCACCCGTGCACCCGACGGAGGAGCTGGCTCCAGATCGAACCGGACCTCTGGCGCGGCGAGGAAGCATAGGGCGTAGCCGCCATGGTCGTCGCGAGTGGAGAGGCAGCAGCGGGCATGGGGGAAGGGGTGGAGGAGGAAGGAGGTGGAGAGGCCCCGCCGCCGCCGTGGGTCGGCCGGCGGCTGGCAGCGGCGGCAAGGGGGGCGCGGGAGGGTGGCGGTGCTAGAAGGAAGACCTAATCGCCCACCGAGTCGCCCAAGCGAGGACGACGCTTCATTACAAGTTATTGCTCCTAGTAAGCATCTCCATGCATGTATTTTAATTTTTGGTGGCACATTTAGGGACCATAGTGTTCTCCACACCGACAAGGTGGAAGATGTACCAAAATCACTAGTTCGTCGCAGTTATCACCATGTTGGTGATCCCATTCGACATGGTAACAAGAGCGAACCGAAAAAACTCCCGTCTTGAAGTCTTCCATCATGCCAACAGCAAGAGGTATTTGGAGAATTCTTTCCACATCCACCGACCAAAAAATCTCTCTAATAGTCTCTGTATCAATGAGTTCAGAAACTCTGGTGCACAATATTACCTCTTCTTGTCGCAATCCGATCACAACATGTACGTATGTAACTCTGATTTGCATAAGTTATCAACCCGATCACAACAAACATCCGTTCGTAAGCAATCATGTTGATGTGGACACTGATGAGATAGCCTGGTCTACGTATCAAGCTCTTGTATAGGCGATCACGTTGATCCAGTTAGTATCCTACTCGTCTTGGAAGACCGAACGTCTCACGACTTCCCGGCGACCTGCCGGCGACTGTATATATGTATGGTAGATTGGCAGGCAGAGGGAAACCCACCTGACACAACTCACGAACCGCGATCCTAGAACAGATCTGGTAGTTGGTTTCGAGCAAGAAGGCGACGAGAGTGCGATACGTGACTTGATCGATACCTCGAATTCCCGGCGGCCGGCAAAGATGTCGTCGCCGGAATTGGACATCATGGAGGAGTACGTGGAGACGGTGAAGGAGAGGAAGCTGGAGGAGAAGGTCAAGGACGTGAACCTGGACGCGTGGCTCCCCATCACGGCGTCGCGCAACGCCAAGTGGTACTACTCGGCCTTCCACAACGTGACGGCCATGGTGGGCGCCGGCGTGCTGGGCCTCCCGTTCGCCATGTCCCAGCTCGGCTGGGGCCCCGGCGTGGTGGTGATCGTCATGTCCTTCGTCATCACGCTCTACACGCTGTGGCAGCTGGTGGAGATGCACGAGACGGTCCCCGGGAAGCGGTTCGACCGGTACCACGAGCTCGGGCAGCACGCGTTCGGCGACAAGCTGGGGCTCTGGATCATCGTGCCCCAGCAGCTCGTCGTCCAGGTCGGCACCGACATCGTCTACATGGTCACCGGCGGCCAGTCGCTCAAGAAGTTCCACGACCTCGTCTGCAACGGCCACTGCAAGGACATCAGGCTCACCTACTTCATCATGATCTTCGGCTCCGTCCACTTCCTGCTCTCCCAGATGCCCAACTTCAACTCCATCTCCGGCGTGTCCGCCGCCGCTGCCGTCATGTCACTCTGCTACTCTATGGTCGCCTTCTTCGCGTCCGCGGTGAAGGGGCACGCTGCCGCCGCCGTCGACTACGGGCTCAGGGCGACGTCCACGGCGGGGCAGGTGTTCGGCGCGCTCAATGCTCTCGGCGCCGTCGCGTTCGCGTTCGCCGGCCACAGCGTGGTGCTCGAGATCCAGGCCACCATCCCGTCCACCCCGGAGCAGCCGTCGAAGAAGCCCATGTGGCGCGGCGCGGTCGTGGCCTACGCCGTCGTCGCGCTCTGCTACTTCTCCGTCGCCTTCGGCGGGTACTACGCCTTCGGCAACTCCGTCGACCCCAACATCCTCATCACGCTCGACAAGCCGCGGTGGCTCATCGCCCTCGCCAACCTCATGGTCGTCATCCACGTCATCGGCAGCTACCAGGTGTTCGCCATGCCCGTCTTCGACATGATGGAGACCGTGCTCGTGAAGAAGCTCAAGTTCGCCCCAGGCCTCCCGCTCCGCCTCACCGCCCGCTCCGCCTACGTCGCCCTCACCATGTTCGTCGGCATGACCTTCCCCTTCTTCGACGGCCTCCTCGGCTTCTTCGGAGGCTTCGCCTTCGCGCCCACCACCTACTTCCTCCCGTGCATCGTCTGGCTCATCCTCCGCAAGCCCGCCCGCTACGGCGCCACCTGGTTCGTCAACTGGGCATGCATCGTCGTCGGCGTTCTGCTCATGCTGCTCGCTCCCATTGGTGCAATGCGGCAGATCATCCTCGATGCCAAGAACTTCAGCTTCTACTCTTAGTTTGCCTAATACTGTTGTCATTTTTTACAGCTCCTAATCCTTTGGTATATATTACTTTACAGCTTGTTAAAATATAAGGCTTATTTCGTTTTGTTAATATACATGGCAATGATCAATCATGTGATTTACATGATACAAAATTATAATCCCTTCGACGTGGTCCCGTGCCTTCGGTGGCAAGTTCTATGTACTTTCTTTCTTATCTTTGATATATGCTTTGTAACAGGTTCCCCTCATTACTTGGTATCGGTTCGGCCGTTTAGCTTTTATTTATAAAAAGCGGGACGAAAGACTATTTCAAAGTACAAAATTATAATCAGATCGACCCTAGCGTGTATGTACAGAGTAGTTCTAAAGGGTTTGTCGTATAGCCATATTTTATCGTAATGCACCTAGACCTGGCGAGACTAGAGTAGGATCCGTCGATATTATAGTCACGTGCGACTTCCTCAGGTTGATTTCCCACCATAGGGGAATCATAGCCTCAAACCTCACGGTAGGGCTCAAACGGATCTGATCTTGACCTAAGGCATGTCTTATGTTAATTGTGTTGTTAGGTTTATACAAAGTACTATTGCTATATCGATTACTTGTTACCTATAATTTGTGTTTTGTTGGCTAGATGGACTTCCAATTGGATATTACATTGATTAACTATTACGGAGTAGTTATAAACTTCCATTATAGTTTCTACAATAACATAAAATTCTACAAGACAATATATTAGATTGTTTGGCAAAGTTTATCATCATGCCATCAACCGGAGTAACCTACCTGGCACAATATCTAAAAAAATCATTTATGTGCATATGCAAACTACCAACTAACAAATTGATGTACCAACAAAAATTTCACGCTAAGCTAGAATCAAAACAACGCGGTATCATCTATCACAGAAGAAGTTAGAGGAGCAGTGTCGACTAGTGCAATTTAATCCATGGAAAACATTTGGAATTTTCGAAAATGTCTGGCTCCATGGAGCCGAGCAGCCCAATTGAAGAGCCTGCCGACGCAACGCAGCCAGTTGCAAAGCGCAGTGCAGCCTATAAGTTTGTCTATTTATAATGGTTGAGGGTTTTCAGAGCAAAAATGGTTCTATGGTCTAGCGGTTAGGACATTGGACTCTGAATCCAGTAACCTGAGTTCAATTCTCGGTAGAACCTTCTTTTGGTTTTTTTTTTCTGTCCCGTGTGAATGTTTTTTCTTCTTTTTGCTTGAGTATACCCTTTTTGGGTATAAAGGTTAGTATGTCTAATATCATGACCTCTGAAATGATTTAGAAGGTCATGTCGTGGGACGGCAACGTCCGCCTGCGGCACAGCTGGGATCATCCGGTGGGATCCATCGGACCCGTTCTTACTCACGGCAAGAGGAACTGCCTTGAGGAATGAGGAGTATATATTTCGGTTGCTGCCACATGGTATGACCCTCTCCGTGTTATACAGTCATGCAGATGGCATGCTTTTTGGTGATAAAAACATATTCAGTCATCCGGATGGTATTGGTATTCACTACGGGAGAGCAGTTAATTAGGGGCACTTTGAAGTGCCCCTGAAAATCCTTAAAGTGCCTCTATATATTTTTACGGGCACTAAATTAAGTGTTGCATTTAATCGTGTCCCTAAAGTTTTAGAGGCACTTCAAAAAAAGTGCCCCTAAAATTTTTATTTTCAGAGGCACTTCTCCAAAATGCCCCTATATATTTTCAGAGGCACTTCTCCAAATACCCCTTTATATTTTCAGAGGCACTTCTCTAAAATGCCTCTAAAAATTTTCAGAGGCACTTCTCTGAAATGCCCCTTAATATTTTTAGAGGCACTTCTCTGAAATGCTCTAAAAATCATTAGAGGCATTTTCAGACAAACTACCCTTGATAATCAATAACGGCAACAACAATTGTCATGCAATCAATTAAGTGATTTCTAACAATTGCAAACAAACTCACAGAATAGCAAATGAACTGCATACATAGAACAAAGATATTAGAACTGAAATAGTGTCCTGATACAATCTCTACCAGTAAGTCATTAGATTTTATACACTCTATTCGGATCAATGTATCGCTCAACCAGTCAACCTTTCTGCAGTAGGAAAGAGCATACAGAAAATTGGCCAGTGCACTTAAACCTTTAATGGGTTTTTTCACATTGACCATAAGATGATTCCTTGCAGCCATCATCTCAAACGAGCCAGCACCCTAAAGGAAAGATAAAACATAAGATGACAAATGTGCATTCCCAGGAAACCCACAGTCAACAAAGATCCAAGAAAATAAGCAAGATCCACAAGCAACATAGGACAACCCACGGTAATAAAAATGATGTTATAAGCAACTAGTCAAATAGTACCTAAGCCCATAAGAAAATAAATAACAGGAAATCTCAATTAGCACCAACACTTATTACCTCTATATGAATTTTGTAATACCTGACCTCAGCAAAAAATTTAAAGAATGCATTGAGATCCTTCAAGTCTGGCTTTGACTGTAGGCTATGATGCATTGGTACCCTTTAAGTCAAAAGACAAACAGGGAAAACATCACAAAATGGGAAAATATGGCAACACTGGAGTCCTATGCCGCACCATTTCAAGAAAAGAAAGACAACCAGTTTTTTACAGGGAGTTGTCTCAACAGTCCACGACTTACTAAAGAAAAGCCCAAGATAGCCTTGCATCACTGCTAACTATCATGCACAGGCTATCAATTCAACTGTCAACTGATTAAAAAAGCACTACTCAAAGCTCATGACCTAAACTTCAGCTTAGAAATCATATTTCTTCGAAAGTAATTATTAAATCATCTATGTATTGACTGAAATTATCAAATCAGTTATATAGTGATTCATATATGAGAGTAGGGCCCAAAATGTGTGAACTTCTTTCTAAATAATAATTAGCATGAACAACACTTACAAAATAGTTGTTGCAATGGATATTTGAGGCATTAGCATATAAAAATGAAGAGAAGTATTAAATTTCGGAGTATTCAGTATTGACACCAAAAAGGCATGTCAAATAATAAATAACAAATTCAAAAAGCAATGCTCAAAATTAGAAAAGCCACATAAAAGGATACAGGTAGGAGAGGTTCACCTCGTTGTCTCTTTGCCGGCGGCCTTTGGCGTCGCCCTCGGGTTTAGTCTGTCGGTGGACAACTTCAGCAACAATAAGCAGAGCTCCAGCTTCTATTTAAAAGAAACATTGGTGATGAGTCCATAACAAACCAGAATCCAATATGAAAAAAAATACATTCTCTGATTAAACACAAGCATCCACCTTGTAGTCAATGTACAGTGAACACCCAATTCTCATTTCTCAAACTTCTTGTTATCACAAAGCCCCGATAAAGAGTCGGCTATCATAACTCGTCCACAAGAATGCGACGCCACCCAAACCCAAACATTCATAGTCACAGCCCAACATCTGCAAAGCAGCCAGATAAAACATGACAACACATATGTATTATATCAGAACAGTATATTTGAATCATATGAGGTCTAACCTCGTAAATAAGCAGTCAAGCCGATTGAAAAAATATATAGATAGTACCATAGTAACTAAATTCACCTAAGGTATAAAAGAAATCTCGCTTTGAGTCAGGCAACATAACATATTCATCAAAATAAGTAAGCAAATCTTAAGTAAATATTGTGTAGTTTAAGCCAGCTTGTCCAAAAAATTAAAATTAGCATCGCCAATAAATATTCAAATGTTTCATCTAACATTGGATCCCTTTAAGTGGTGAATCTCTAAAGAATGGAGATGAGCCAGCTACTTAACTGGGTAAACGGTGAGATAACTACTAGAAACAGAAAAAAAGAATACATGGCCGATCCTTTCTAAATCAAATTCAAATGCCCAAATTTACACACTATCAAATTATTTTATGCATACAAGACAAGCAATTAAAGAAAGCTGGAGATGCTAAAATGATTGAATAACGGAACTGGGACTGTTTCCACGTGCGGCACTCAAGGAATCCTCCTACTGGGTTGCTTGAAAGAGAATCCTCCTGGGCTGCCTGGAAGAGAATCCTCCTGAACCAAGCCTAATAAGATGACCTAAATTGGACCACATAGCCTCTAGCAGCACATTATTTATTAAAACAAACAAGCCCAAACATAGAACTATGCTTTAGAAAAGGCATTTCATTCCTCACCTGTAGTTTTATTTGGCCAAAATAACTTGACAATGAGACTGTATTTTTAACAATAGTAGCATGACAATGGCAGACTGTATTTTATTTGGTCAAAATAGCATTGCGATAGAAGGGTATTTATCTAAACAAAGAATAGCTGCATGCCTCCATGGCAAAACTAAACCACAACGGCCAACTCTCTGACGCAGTAAGATAATCTTGTGTCCAGATCTGCATACTAAATTTCGAAATTCATGAGTACCAGTAAACAAATGGAGTTAATCCTAGTCGAAACCCAACGATACCACCCGGAGCAATACCAGTAAGATTAATTAATTACACCCTCTTCTACACCCTCAGCAACATGGAGTACTTCTGCTAATTGCCCAATTAATTATCGCACACATGTACTCCAAGATACTAGTATCAAATACTGGACCATGCAAAGGGTTAATATAAAAGAATAATTAGCAACTGGGAGTACACATTATTTTTCTAACCAATTAAGAGAGTAATACAAAATCTCTTCCGAAAATGCAGGCCAATCAAGTTCATCATTAAGAGAAGATATTTTACCAAGTTCATCATGATTAACAAATTTTTAAGTGAGGATGTACATATAGCAAGCAGAGCATGTCTTAGAACTAATTTGGTGTACAGATAGCATGTAGAGCATGTACAGATCGTAGACGTGTGCATATTGTTTTTAAGTGAGCATGTACAGATAACAATCAGAGCATGTCTTACAGATAGCATGTAGAGCATGTACAGATCGTAGACGTGTGCATATTTGGAGTCCATATTATACTCCAAATTGTGTACTGTTGTGAGAAGATTTAAGTTTACTCCAAATGTGCATATTACTCAAATTACTCCAAGTTTCAGTTAACTGAAAAAGCTTCAGTTCAGCTGTACAAACTCAAAATACTCCAGGTTTGACAACGACGACAGGCAACCACAAGGTGGCAGACTAACCTCAGGTAGTCTGTGCAGAAACATGTTAGCATAATCTTTTCCAATATTCTTGACTATACTGTCAAGCAGATAAAGAGAGGGTAGCTTCATGGACAATCACCTTTCTGCTGCAAGATATGAAAAAAATTAAGAGTGGAGGGCTCACCTTGCTGCTGTAGATTGGTGTTGTTTGGAGAATCAGTAGCTCCAAGGTAGGTCGAGGAGCTTGGGGATATGGTTCTACCACCTCGTCGCTTGGAGATGCACCACGCCACCTTGGATCTCCTCTATCTTCAACCTCAACTATCTTCAGTGGGATGCACCTACAGAATGTAGACTCTCAAGAAGCTGCCAAAAAGAAAGGTTCAAGAGAGATCAACAAAAAGTTCGTCACAATTTGGATATTACTTGGGCGCCTACCCTTCACTTCTTTAGCAAGGAGTTCTTAAAGCCTATCATAGTCGTCACTGATGCTGCCGTGTTCTTAAAGCCTGTAAATAAATAAATAAAATTAAGATATTAACTTCGGATGATAAAATGAGAACCAATCAGCAACTAACATGCGTAAAGGAGAATGAAACCTTCAAAGTATTTATTCTTGTCAAGATAATATTTTCTCTCGTAATCTTATAACTGGATGTGTCAATGATTGATGGTTATCAGACAAAGGTGGAACAATCTCAGGTTGTACTTTATACATTTTTCCATAGACCTGATCACCTTCTATATACTGCTTTAGGATAGACTTATCATCTTGGTACCTCTTGATCTCTGCTAACATACCATTGATGCGTTGTGGATCAAACTCATTACTCAGCTTTCTTTGAAGTGAATCAATTCTGTCCTCAAAAGACCGTGTAGTATTGGCAACAATCAATGTCTCATCAAGGTCAAACACAATACCGAGGCACCGGAGATTTAACATGGTCAAGCAAGAATTATAAAGACAAAATGGCACTTTATAGCCCCAGAAACATGCATGATTCGTCAAATTTCTTCATGTCATGGCCACTAAATGCAGTTCTTCCTCTCCAGCATGACAACTGCAGTCTGCACACAAACAAATAAAAGGAGCCATTTAACTATGGAAGTACATGAAGTATAAATGATTTGGATGTTGTAAACAGAAGGAATTAAGTAATTAGGTAAAGAAGAGTGCAAGAAATTGCCAAAGGATAGAACTCTGGTCCTAAGTTACTAAATTAACGTTTGCTACAAATTACACCTTTGTTTCTAAGATAGTAAGTTGAGGATATAAATAATATCCATATCCAAACAAAGACAGCCCTCAGGTTTAAAACTCACAAAAGTGGATTACTGAATACAGAAATGAATGCATTGCAAAAGTGAAACCTCAATTTTGTCTTGATAGATAAGGTGTAAGAGAAAGAGGTCAGCATTTAGCACATATTCTCTTCAAGTTTATTGCAGTGAGAATCAAGCAGAAACCAAAGGTAATAGTAAATTAACTTGTTAAACTGAGTGTCGACGTAAGTTTGTCCATCACTTGCAATTCGTTCGAGAACATGACAAATCAAAGTTCAAATTCAATTAGAGTAATCAATGGTTGTCAAAATTAGCAACCGATGTCATGTCCAAGTATTCCACGATAATCAGACAAATTAATACTCCCTCATACTCCATGACGAGGCAGAGGTGTAGAACCTTGCAGTGTAAGAAATTGGACGAGAGGAGAAGAAATGGAGATAAGATCATCTGCCCCAAATGTTTCATGTTGTTGCGAGCCATCCTCGGCAGCCGGGAGGGAACAGGTGGAGGATGCCAGGGGCAAGCCGACAGGCTGCTGCCTGCTGGACGTCGTCCTCCCCCACGAATCGGGACCAAGCACCGCTCCTCGACGGCGCCCCCACAGATGTGTCTCCTTCCTGCTGGTAAGGCCGCGGGCTGAGGACCAAAGAGAGATCGAGCGTCGCGGCGAGCTCAGCAAGGGAAAGGACCAGGGTAGGAGAAGGCGCAGGAGCACGGCGGGTAGAGGCGGCGGCGGACCTCATCGACGACATGACGCGCGGCGGCGGGCTGCGCTGCTCTCCCACCAGCCTCCAGCCGCTCTTCCCATCAATTCCGCGGCGCGCGGCGAGCTGCGTTGCTCTTGGGGTTCCATGGTCGGAGAGGAGAAGGAGCTGGGAGCAGGGGGGGAAGGGGTCGAGGAGAAGGACAGTGGTGGCGCTGGCGGTGGGAGGAGG
Source organism: Puccinellia tenuiflora (assembly GCA_012064385.1). Taxonomy (NCBI): domain Eukaryota; kingdom Viridiplantae; phylum Streptophyta; class Magnoliopsida; order Poales; family Poaceae; genus Puccinellia; species Puccinellia tenuiflora. The sequence continues at coordinate 41,514 of QRDG01001524.1, forward strand.
AGGGGATTGGGGGAGGAGCGCCGCGAAGGGATTGGGGGAGGGGACAACGCGCATGGGGATTGGGCGGCTAGGGTTTTACGCCCGCTTGCTGCCGGTTTTCAGGACGAAACGCGCGCGCGGTCTCCACGCCGTGGGCGCCGCCGTTGACCACCTCCAGTTACCGCGGCAACGGCGAGCACTTCCTCCCCGGCGTGTCGTCGCTCCGCCCCTCGTGGCCGATGGAGCACAACACGGAATGATCCGCTCGACGGAGCCGCGCGCAGCTGTAATCGCTGCACGTGGGCGCCGGCGATCAGAGCCACCACGCCGCCATTGCTGCCAGCGCGAGCGCGGCCGTGGATGGGCGCGTCTCCGGCCGCCGTATGCATCGCCTCTGCGCGAGGAAATCAGGGAGAGGAGGAATTTTTTTTTTGCATCTAGGAGAGGAGGAGAAACACTAACGTCTGGGAGTGGCGGGGAATTAAGCTGCGGAAAAGCGAGGGGTGGAGGCCGGGGACGGGGAGGAGGATCCGTCGCCTCCTCCTACCTCCGCCCGCGCGTGGGAGAAAGAAAGGGAGGTGGTGGGGAGCGGAAAGTGGGAGGGAGGCCTGACCGACCGGGAGGGAGGGCTCTGCCTGCTCGGCCGCCTGGGTCGCTAACTGCCGCCCCGCGTCAGCTAGGCCCAATTCGTTTGAGGGCTTCGGCCCAGGTTTACTGATTTTTAGAGGCATTTCGCGAAAAGTGCCCCTAAAAATAATATTTATAGAGGCACTTAATGAAAAGTGCCTCTATAAATGATGTTTTTAGAGTCACTTGGCGAAAAGTACCCCTATAAATGACGTTTTTTGTGCCTCTATAAATGATGTTTTTAGGGGCACTACACGACTAGTGCCCCTAATAATGATATTTATAGAGGCACTTCGCGAAAAATGCCCCTAAAAATGATTTTTAGAGGCATTTCTAAAAAGTGCCTCAAACAAAATGCCCCTAAAAATAGGTTCTCTTGTAGTGATTGGGCACGGCTCGCACGGATGGTAATACACTGAAATTCAAGTATCTTACGAAAAATAGATTGATAGATTGCGACCGGGACTACTATACGGCGGTCGCGTTGACTGAGAAGTTATTCCTGGTGCCCTCACAAGGAATCTGCACCTCACCTCCAGGCCACCCCCGAATCCGCGGCACACCTTCTATTCCAATGTCGTTTTGCCTCCCAAGTTTGGTCCTCCGTGAGAGATTGGCTTGGCTTAGTGTTGTTTGACCCATCGGATTGGACCACGTTTCATGACGTCAAATCTTGATTGGAATGAGCGCAACGCCCGTGTCTTCAAGAACAAGAGTTCGCCGGCCGACGTTGTGGTAGCTCGCATTAAGTTAGAGGCAATAGCTTGGGGCCTTTCCGAGACTAAACATTTGGGTCACCACATTCCAGGAGATTAGGTTTCTCTCAGTTTACTTAACCCCCTGAAAACGGTTCTGATTGTGCACCTCCACCATCCACTCTGGTGGAGCATAAAGCCAACGGACAAGTTTTGTTAACAGACAGGTTTTACACTTGTGCTTCCCCAAAAACCAACGCAAGAAGTAAGAACTAGAAGTTAGAACTGAGATCGTTTTATATCTTATGAAGTGCAGATCAGGGGAATTAATGAATTGAAGAGGTAGTGAAAGCTTTGGTCATGAGCTGCAACTGAGAATCTGGGTCCTGCTCTGAGGAACAAGTTCAATGCTCACAACTCCAATGGGAGAAGCCACCCACCCAAACGATGCCATCGCCCATCGGATACCAGTGCATTCAGGAAGCGAAGCTACAGGAATCTAGTGCCTGCCTGAAATCCCATGGTCACAACTCAGGGTGCAGGCGGACATGGACGTCGGCCTGTCCGTTCCGTCCGCGCCGCTCTATAGCCCAAAACGGCTAAGTAGACGGGCCGCAAACATTATACGGCCCTGGCGGAAAACGTCCGCGTAGCCGTTTATGTCCTTGTCCGTCTCGCACGCACCTGACAGTCTCATAGCAGCAAAGATCGCCGCCGCCAGCGCCTGGCTGGTCGGCTGCCGCCCGGATCCCCGGCTGCCGCCTGGATCCTCGGCCCTCTTCGACAAGCCGCACACGTATCCGACACAGATCGGACTAGTCTCCTCGGCGTCCCGTCTCCCAAGTGTAGAGATGTCAGGCAAAGTGGAGGCAGCGGTAATGGAGGGGCGAGAGAATCCGCCGGACGAAGAGGAGAAGAATCCGGCTGAGAAAGCGGATGCAGCTCCTCTAGAAGGGAAGCTCGCTCCCGTGGCCAGACCTCGTCTTCCCCTTTGCTTGGATGTGGATCGATTAGTAGTAGCTCCTGTCTGGTTTCTCAGCCACGGCCTCTGTTTCTACCCCCTTAATTGTCCATGCTAATCATGCTGCCCTGTTCCACTTAATCCCTAAATCACTCCATGGTTGTAGAGGAAAAACAGTACTATGATATTATTACAGATTGTTGTTTTGTCATAAGATTAGCGTTGTAAAAAGAGCGGCAGTTTTGTCACCAGAACTAGCCTGCATAGCAGCTGCAGTTTCAGTTTCACCCTCTATATTATTGTTCTGTTCAGTTTCAGCTAGATTGTTCTTGTCTGTGATTCAGGCTTTCAGCTAGCATCGCTTTTTGTTCTGTTCCATTGGCGGACGCTACGCAGGTGTCAGTTTCAGCTAGCTAGTTTTGCTTGTGCAGTTCAGCTGGCGGAACGGACGCATGTGTCCGCCGAACGCGGCGGAGAAATCGATTGACGGACGCGGACACCGCTAATGATGTGATTAGTCTTTACGGATGAGGCGGAATGAGGCGGACGCGCCGTGGACTTGTCCGCCTGCACCCTTAGTCACAACCCACAGATGATGATATCAACTGTGAGGGTGGCTTGCTGAACTGCGACAATACGGCAAGCTGGGGCTTATCTGGCATTTGTGCACCGGTGAAGGACGTCCGCTACATCCTGCATCATGTTTATCAGCGAAACTATTCACTTCAGAATCCTCAACTGCCGGTATTCTGGCTGGAGCCTTCACTAGTACTAGTGTCTAATATCATCACATCTGAAATGATTCAGAAGGCCATGTCGCTGCAACAGCATTTACAAATGGCAACTTTAATTTGTACCATGTAACCGACTTTGGAGGACCTCTGTCAACTTCGAAACACAGAATTGCTCCTCGTAAAAACACATATATATTTGCCCAGACTTACTAGGTACGCTCTCGATGCCAAGTGAACCAACAAGGTGGAAAACAAAACGCATCTGCCATATTCCTTTTCCTCCACAACGAGGTGTTCAGAAGTCCCAAACCAGTGAAAATCAATGTTCAGCACCGGGTTCAGGTGAAAGCCGCTGCACGCTGGCAGCACTTAAACAAGACAACACATACAACACCCAAAACTGCTTGTTCAACAAACACAAATGAAATGAAGGAGCACAAAAAGGGCAAAAAAGAAAGTAGCGTACGATGCTACAAAGGTTACATTGTCACGCTGCCATGCCAATCTTCTCCGAGTAGCAGGTATACGAGGACAGCAGCCAACGCGGCCATGAATGCCACGGCTGCGTACTTCCAGTTGAGCAGCGAAGGCTTTATGGTACGCGTAGTCTTGAGCATGCCCTCCCCATCGGAGTCCCCTTCCTCTCGAGTGTTTGTCTTTGCTTCCTCCTTGTCGATAGATTCCGCAGGTTTCTCCACCTGGGTAAAACATGGATAAGTATTTTAAAAAAATTGTAAATTGCTACGAGATTGAACAAATTATTCACCAGAATGTTAGCACAGTGGAAGTGTAAATATTTGGAAGGAGAACGGGTTCAAAATGCAAGCTGCAGCAGCACAAAAAGGCAGCAATGCAAGAATAGTTCGGTTCTTTATCCAGAAGGATCCGAGTTGCATATGGGTCACAAATCAAGGTAACATTTATACCATGCGCTGTGATAACCTCTGCCATAAGTTAGCTGTTTGCGTTCCAAAAGTCAGTTGGGTGGAGCAATAGCTAGGCAGATTTATTTGCAAGTGGAATGGTACAGAAATCATTTTTCAAATAATGACCAAATTGCATTAATCTGAAATTTGAAAAACTTAACTAAAACGTTAAAATTTTCAATAAGGATATGAGATAAAGTGTTCGTTTTCAGAAATTATTACAATGTGCATTTAGCATGAGAAGATGATGGACCTAGAGTAACCAGCCTTTGGATCAGCCAGAGCTAATCTGACCTGGTGCAACAGTTAATCTTATTAGTGCATCTGCATCCTATGATGCTAATGAGAGACTAAAGGAGAAGGAATAGTAGGCATCGACCCTAACGGTAAACTGGTAACAAAATTAAACTTAGCTGCTAATGGCAAGTGACATAAATTATAATTTCAATATCAAAGTTGTAAGTTTTCTGTCAGCTTAGTATCATCTATAGGTGGTGGAGTAAAAGTAGCCCCACTTTAGCACCTCGCTATATGCTAAGGAAGGCACTCTACTTTGAAGAAGAGTCGAGTCAATTACAGAAGACTCACCTCATTTTGTGATGATGAAGAATCTGGAGCTATTTCGTCAGCTAATTTAGTGAACTGAAGTTCAACTTCTTTACCAGTAGCATTTTTGTACAATTTTGTACCATCCTTAACACTTCCTTTGCACTTGTAAACCAATATCTTGTTCTTCTTTGTTAGCATAGAAATCTGCAGCCACCATGAAGAGCCAAACCAGCATATGGAAAAACTATGATTAGAGTACAGTCTAAGAACATGAAAAGTAGTATCCAAATACATCATAATTTTATTCTAACCAGATATCACACAGAACATGGATAACTAAGAAAAAGCATTGGCAGAAATGCAGAACCACAATTGCTAAGAAGTCAAAAAGTTCGAAACTACTTATGGTGGTTGCTTCATACTCAGTAGAACGTTCACACTACTACCTTAGCACGCAGACTGAAACCATAAGCTAGTAATTTATTTTTTACCCTGAAGTGTGAGGCAACAGCCCCACAGCAAAATAAATATACAAAATGAAAAGGTAAAGTGTACAGCAACTTTACAAAAAGGAGAAGAAATAAAGCTACCTACCAAGAGACATGTACAAACTAAAGACTGGCTATCCAAGCCAGCATGATGCTTGCATTTGATCCTATGCCCAAGCAAAGTAAGATCATGTACAAAGTTACATTTCGAGCAACCAAAAAAAGGACATTCACCCTGAAAAATCTTCATGATGAAGTCCGTGATTGAAGTACTCTATCCATCTATTGTACCGACGTTCTAAAAAGAAACTCTCTTGTGTATAGACTCATTAATCACTTCGCATGCCACCATGCATGTGTGAAATCAAACTGAGGTCCATGGGCACTTAATTAGTCAAATTGCCAACCATATAGTGATTAGAATCATGATTTTGATGTTGTTTGATGCAGTGTATTCTAATAATATGTTTGACTTTTAAAATTTGAAATCTGAGACAAGAAAAATAGGTGATATGTGTGAGAATGCAAGATTGGTGGAATTTAGTGTCAATTTGATAACATAAATCACTCTTAAAAGAACTTTTGAGTGTTCCAAAACCGTAACGGAACTTATTTTTAATCGACAAAATATGGATATTTGTGGTTTCATAAAAGTTCAAAATGTGGATATCGAAAAAACAGAATTTAAATTGTAACTTATACTCCAGGAGTTTAGAATATGAAATTAAAATCATTCTCAATTTTGATACTGAAAAATGTAAGATACTTCAAATGTGCAACAAATTTATGCTCAAATTCCCCTTATGCTCAAATTCCCCAAATGTATATGTTAACATTTTTATTTTTATTTTTTTTGCGGGGTTCGTGCTCAAGAACTTACTGTTTGAATGCTAAAAACAATAATAAAATTTAAATATTTGAACCGATAATAATGTGGTTATTTATGTCCTAAAAATGGAAAATATGGATATTTAAATGAGAATCAAAAGTTTAAATTATACCGAGAGTTAGTACTATGAAATAAAATCGCTGGGAAAATTATTTTCAATTTTGATTTTGGAAACTGTAGGATGTTTAAAATGTGTGTCAAATTCGTGTCCCAAATCCCCCAAAACATATATAATTATTTAAATAGCTGGATTTGAGATTTAAATAATTATTTTTTCGTGCGGAAAAGGATTCCCGAATTCTTAATTAGAAAAAGAAAGTGTGATTCGTAGCCGTTGCCAACTTTTTTGAGTGAAAGTAACCATTGTCAGCACCAAGTACCAGCCAGGTTGAACTGATGATCTCTGCCAGCCCAATAACTCCTGGCCCGCTCACTTGAAGTACAAGGTATATACGGGCAGCCACGATGTTAAGAAGAAAATAATACTTATAGATATTCACAGGCCTCACAGATCTAAAAGCGAATATGTGGCCCAGATTCTGTGCAGCGGCAGACACACAGCACCAATACATGTCGCGGTACATGTGTTGCTACTCTCTGATGCACCAAAACTTTGACCAAAATATCACCAACTGTCCTAATCGGATTTAAACCGACAACTGTCATCTCATGCTCCAACACACAGTTTGTACTAAGATCCACAAGGCTAATCAAATACTAGAAATAGTATGTCTGGTTCCATCTGTCCAAACTCCAAAATACAGCATAGCCATTCGATATCCAAACATAGTTCCATACAAAAACTCTTTCTTTACTAGGAATCTTACAAGTTATGGTTCATTTATTAATGTACGTACAGGAATGAGAAAATCACAATAAGAGTAAATAAAGGAAAACTTTAATGGTGTGTATGCAATCATGCATATACCTGGAGATGAAGTCGTTCTCTTTCTATAGCAAGTTTTGTGACCAAGTCCGTAATAACTTTAGTTCTGATACTAATGTCCTTGACAGTGGATATTTTCACATGGTTGGCTTCATGTAACGAGTTTTCTAGACCCTCAATTCGACCTCTCAGAAATGATAGCTCTTCACTAAGTTCTAAATTAGTGTCAGTTAATAATGTACACTTTGATTCAGCATTTAGAGCCCTGGTTTCAACTTTTGAAAGCTTTCCTTTCAGATCTTCAATCATATGTTCCATGTCAGATACTGTAGATCTCAGCATAATCTGCTGTTCAACAGTTGCATCAACTGATGCCTTTGCATGCTCCAACTGGGCATTTGACTCCATCAATTCCATCTCCAGAAGACTGGCCTTGTCTGAACCCTGGCTTTTAAGAGAGCTTAGCTCCCCACTGAGTTCTATATTATCTTTTGTTAGCTGCATGCACCTTAATTCAGCATTTTGTGCTCTATTTTCAGCTCTCAATACATCATCTTTGAGATTCTTAATAATATTTTCCAGTGTGCTTAGCTCATTGTGCAGCACATTCTGCTTTTCCTGACTTACTTCTGATGATTCCTTTGCCAACAGCAACTGTGAATCAGATTCTCTTATATGCTTTTCTAGTTCCTCAACCTTATGTCGCAAGGACAACAAATCAGGGGTTGAATGTTCCTGATTCTGCATAGCTTCTTCAACTCCAACTTTTTTATTATCTTCTTGCATCTTCTCTTGGTTTGTTTTCAGAGAAGATAGTTCCATCAAGTTGTGTTCTAACTTCGAGTTGAGATCATCTTCTCTAGATCTGGATGCACTTAAATGTAACTGAATGGTATTAAGTCTACTTATAAGTTCCCTAGAAGTTCCCAGGAGTAACTCAGAAGCATTTTCTGCTTCAATCAATCTCCCGTAATTTTTCTCTGTTAATTCTTCTAGGCAATATGTTTCTTGTTTTTGGTGATGAAGCTTCATTTCAAGTTCTTCTACAACATATCTCGAATCGGAGAGCTTTTTTTCAAGATCCAGCTCACTTGCTATGGATTGTTCTAACATCTGCAAAACATTTCTTCGTTGATCTTCTGTCTGCATACTAGTGTCAGATGGCATATGACCATTTTCAGACACACCGTGTTCAGTAATACCTGTACAAATGCAGTTAGAAAGGGATGCAGTTGACGCATATATAATATAGGGATTAAGTTAGCACTACCTGCTTGGTCGCTGGAAAACTCAATTGCTTTCTCGAACTTTGCAGACTCCTTTCTGATATCAGCAATTAGATCCTGCATCTGTTTCAAAGAAGCCATAGCAGCACCCAGCTTAGCTTTAACCTTGCCTCCAGATTCTTCATCATAAACCTTGTGCTCGACATTTTTAGCATCAATTTGAAGAGAACTAATCATGTCATCTAACTCTTGGACTTCTGCATCAAGAATACCGTACAAGATGTCCAACTCGAAAGCATTTTCAGCAGTCTCAGAAGAAACAGATTCATTTTCCCAGGTAAGGGGCTCAAAATCTGTAGCTCGGCGAGCTATTTCCATCACCAACATCTCCAGATTTAGTAATTTCTCGGAGGCAAATGCAAGATCGAGTTCTACTCTTGTAAGACTTTCCATGTTGGTTCCTACTACATCCATCCTATCTCCTCGGGGGAGGGTATTTTCTTGGGCAGAAACATCATTTATACTGTTCTCGACATTCATCATTCCTTGTCTGCCTCCTATAAACACACGAGGTCGCATTAAAAAAAAATAAGACATTGATATGAGATAAAAGCAATATGTATACAGAAGATTAATATAGAAACATGGAAGGAAACCAAATGAAGAACAAAAAAACAGAGCACTAACAGTGTGTTTATTAGATTCTGGATCATAGGATGGGTCGACAGTTAAAAATAGCTGACGGGTATTCCAAACGTGATTAAGAGCGTTGACATTAGCATGCCAACGGCCCAATTGGACCAGAGCAATCCAGCACAAACGATGTGAGCTCAATTGGACAGAACCCATAAGAATCAGCTATTGGCATTGTGCCGGCAGGGGACGGAGCTAGATGCTGTGCCGAGAGTGGACCAGCACACCCAGAAACTGTGGAGACCTGTGGGTGAACTAATTATAAGATGAAAACAAGTTCATACCTCAAAACCCCGATGGCCAAAGATCGCGGGCCGGTGGAGGCAGCAGCAGGGATGCGATGTCGCGATGAGCGAATAACTGGAACCGGGATGCCGGCGACGCGCGTGGAGGCGGAGGAGGGAGCTTAAGCGTCGGCGGTGACGCTAATCTGCGGCACGGCGGCGTTTCTGAGATTTAGATCGGCGCTAGTGAGTCATGACTCCGGAGAGGAAGAGGAAAGAATGGAAAGAATGTACTAGCCGGCGCAGACGAGAGAGGAAGTGGAAAGATCAGACATGTCCTCTGTTTAGCACAAAAAAAAAAGATCAGAGATGTCCACAGCGTGGAGTTTGTAGAGTTTTTTTTTTTTTCTTGGAAAAACAGAGTACCGACACAGAAAGAAGAAATAGGCTAAATAAGAAAAATACTACTGTATATATGTATATTATCATGTCTTCACATCTCAATGTTTCTACTTATTAGATTTCTTCACGCTCAATATGTTTGATGTGATGCGCAATTCTTTAGTTCCACATGTTCCACTTCTGATGCGCTTTATTGAGAACTTCACTCAACATTGGTGTCATCTAGACCTGGGCATTTATCGGGCCAGGCCTAAAAAAGCCCGAAATATAAAATCTAGTCCTGAGCCCAGCCCGGCCCGACTGTCGGGCCGCAGAAATCAGGCCCGAGCCCGAAAAAGCCCGACCGGCCCGGCCCAAATGCAGCTAAAATCTTGTTTCTGGTGGGCCCGAGCCCGGCCCGACCAATGGGCTCAAAAATCAGGCCCGAGCCCGGCCCGATGGCACAGCCGGGTCGGGCCTGGACGGGCTTTTTCGGGTCGGGCTGCCCATGGCCAGGCCTAGTTTCATCATAAGAGTCAACCAGGGGCGGAGGCTGGGAGACCAGAGGTGCCCTCGCCCCCCCTAAGAACCCTAAATCCTTGGTAAATTCTACATCATAGAGAATTTTTTTGACATCTCCTTTGGCCGGCCCCCCTCGACATGGATTTTGTTGGATTCCTGCCTCCGCTGATACCAGATCCGCATCAAGCCTATACTTGCCCTCACCTCAAAGAGAAAGGGCATTGTGAAGCACCTATTGCTTCACCACAACACAATACCTCTTCCGACCTACCCGTGCACCATGAAGAACCAGAAACACAAAATGATCCGGTAGTTGATCCAGCCGAGCCTTCATCTGTCTGACTCTGTGTTCTTTTCGCTCGTGATGACCTAGTGTATTATATGTCTAATACTGAAGAATCTGTCAACACTACTATGTTGCTGAAGATAGTTGACAATCAGGAGAAAATTCTGACGAATTTGGATTCCAATGAACAAACGTTAAAGTTGTCACACCAAGCATCTCAAGATTCTTCGTCTGATCCGAACATGCTCTTCAATGTCGTTATGATATGTCAGTCTTTAGATCGGAAGTTCATCAAGTACAAAATTCCATTACTCAAAGCTTTCTTACCAAAGAAGAGACTATTGGCATATGCATTGATACGTCTCCGACGTATCTATGATTTTTGATGTTCCATGCTTGATTATATATCAGTGCCACATGTTTTTATAATGTTTTTATATCACTTTGGCATGATTTATGGAACTAACCTATTAACAAGATGCCCAGTGTCAGTTCCTGTTTTCTACTGTCTTTTTGTTTCAGAAAAGTTGTTCTGGGAAGTTTCTCGGATTGCACTGATATTTTACAAGAATTATTTCCAATATGAAACAAAGACGGAACCCGAAGGACGCCCGGAGAGGAGCCCAGGGGCTCCAGACGCCACCTGGCTGCGGCCCCCCTAGGTCGCGCCTGGACCCCACCTGGGCAGGTGGCCCACCTCCTCGCGTCGCCTCTTCGCCTATAAATTCCCCCTCGACGCAAAAACCCTAAGCACACGATCATATTTTCCAGAAGACGTCCGAGGCCGGTGCCATCTCCAATCCTAGTTTGGGAGGGTTCTGCAGCTCTTCCCGGCACCCTGCCGGAGAGGGGAATTGACACCGGAGGCATCTACACCATCATGCCTGCCTCCGGAGTGATGCGTGAGTAGTCCACCACGGGACTACGGATCCATAGCAGTAGCTAGATGGTTGTCTCTCCTCCTTGTACTCCATTGTTTAGATCTTGTGAGCTGTGATGTCTACTACACGCTTCTATTCTTGTAGACTTGTTGGGCCTCCAAGCGCAGAGGTTTGTAGGACAGCGGCAAATTTCTCTTAAGTGAGTAACCCAAGGTTTATCGAATCCACTGGAGGAAGAGGTTGAACATATCCTCTCTCAAGCAATCCTGCAAATAAGATACAAGAAGTCTATTGTGTCCCCAACACACCTAATACAATGGCTAATTGAATAGGTGCACTAGTTTGGCGAAGAGATAGTACAATGCAAGTGATATGGATGGTAAAAGGTGATTTTGTAATTCTGTAATAAAAATGGCAGCAAGCAAACAAGACAAAGTGACTAAAAACGGTGTATCAATTCTTGGAAATAAGGACTAGGCTTCATACTTTCACTAGTGACTACTCTCAACATCATTAACATAATTAAACACATGATAGTTTCCACAAAAACACATGCATGGTAGACGTTACACGGAGATCATTCTTTCGTGGATCAAATAGGATGAGAATTTTGTAGGGCTACGAAAAGCATACCTTAAAGTTCGTATTCCACATCTATGGACACTTCATGCTGTCACTATCCGCATCCAAAGATAGTACTAACAAACACCACAACCTATTTCTTGAATAGGCTCTTTTTTCAATAACACAAGCATCAAGAAACCTCATGATCTATTCAATCCAACAATAATAAAGAACAAACTCATGATGAAGATCCCTCTAAGCTTTTATCATTAGAGTCACACACGGCACCCACACTGTCACCGACATACCATGATCACAACGGTGACTCCTGAACTTATACTAGATGACACCACTTGAGTAAAATCATATCCATTACATGTGGGGAAACATCATGTATTCAACTATGTTAACAAAGCTCATGATCACAACAAGGATCACATCATGGGAGAGAGAGATAACCACATAGCTACTTGTATAAGCCTCAGCCCCGGTGGAGACTACTCACGCATGGCCATGGTGAGTGAGGGTTTGATGGAGAGGTGCAGCCCGGAAAGGAGACGGCGGCGGCCCTTGGGGGCAGCAGCCCGGAGAGGCGGTGGCGGCCCGGCCTTGGCAGCAGCCCGGCGGCGGCAGCACCCGTGGTGGCAGCGACGGTGGCCGGCAGCGGCGGCCTTGCCCCTCCCCCCCCCCCCCCCCCTTCAAGCTTGGAGATGGTGATGGTATGCAGGAGGGTTTCCACCTCACGGCGGCTGCCTTGGAGGAGGAAAATTCGTGGTGTCCTTTGATTTAGGTTTTCTCTCTTTATATAGATTCTCGAATTTCTGTCATCAGATTTTTGGGCTTCAGTAAAACGGGGATATCTCGCAAGTAAGGACTCGGATTAGGCCGAATTTTATGTCTAGATCGATTGGTGGAAAATTCCCCACAACTTTAGCGACCAAGATTTTTTGATTTGACGTCGTCTTCGGGTCGGTACTGGGCCATCTTCGAAAATAGTTCTCAGACAGATTTCAGGAAAGTCCAATTCGACTCCAACAAGGTTTTCTTTTTGCACTCTTGTCAATATCCAAGTAATTCCTACACATCAAAGTGTAAAACAAGAATATTGTGCACTTTTGCCACTATTAATAGGTTAGTCCAATAAATCCATAAAATGATATAAAACATAATAAACACATGTGGCATTTGATATAAAACAAGCATGGAACATAAAAAATTATAGATACGTTTGACACGTATCAAGCTGCCTATCATGATCAAGATCATATTATCTGTAACTGGTACATGATTATGTTTGCATGGATCCGATGAATTGTGGAAGTCATTACTTTTGTTCATCTTTGTATTATGTTTTATCTATGATCTTGCATGCTCTCCGATGCTAGTGGATGCTTTGGCCAAGTAATTATTAGTGTTGTATGAGGGAGTATTTATGATAGATAGTGGGTTCATGCCTCTCTTGTCTGAGCTCGGGCTGACAGAAACGATTAAGACAAGAGACGTGTTGTTGCCACTATTTACATTGCGATGTGATTTTCCTTGTGTTATTTACATTGCTTACATTATGCACTTTGCTTATTGCAATGATCTGTTGCTTGCAACTTAATACTTTTGGGTGACATGCTGGATAGCGATCCCAAGGTGGATTATTAGTCATAGATGCAGTTGGAAGACGGTCTATGTATTTTGACGTAATGCCCATATTTGATGAAACGGTGAACTATATTGTTTTATGATAACCTTGTTGTGCGCCCACAATTCTGTCAATTGCCATGCTGTAATTTGTTTACCCATCATGTATATATCTTGGAGAGACACCTCTAGTGAACTATGGATCCCGGTCCTATTTTCCTACATTGCTTACAACCGTTTTCATAGTTTTTCATCATCATTTGCTCGCTGGTTATATTTCAATCTCATCATATTTTATATCCATAAATTGAATTCTTTGTGTTCAGCAAGACGGAGAGATTGACAACCTCTCTGTTTCGTTGGGTCAAAGTAGTTTGTTTGTGATTGTGTGCAGGTCCACGTCAGCACGCCGACAACACCTCTTTTCTGGCACCGTTGACACCTTGCTAAGCCTTCTCCAAGTCCTACTGGTTCGATAACCTTGGTTTTGTAATCAAGGGAAACTGCTGCTTTGCTGCATCATACCTTCCTCTTGGGGTCTACTAGCGAACATGTGATCCACGTCATCAAGCTCTTTTTCTGGCGCCGTTGCCGGGGACTTGGAAGCTTCAGCTAGGGGAGTTTCACACATCCTTTCACATTACTTTGTTATTGTCTTGCTTAGTAAATTCTTTGTTAGTCTTGTTTTGCCTTTTGTTTGCTCTAAAACTGAAAAACACACACAAAAAAAATCCAGCAAGTTTTCCTTTTTCGGTTTGTTTGGTTTTGTCGCTTGTTGTGGTCATGGGGCTTTTACCTGAATTTTCTATGAAGGACATTAAGGTGGGGAGTGGTTCCATAATTGGTAAAGATAATATTGAAGAATTCCTTAATCACATTAATAGCCTTTATGATCTAAATGAAAAATCTCTGGTGGAACTTACTCATGACTATGAGGCTGTTGTAGTTTCTCTGGTGGAAAAATTAGAAGCTAGGTTTATTAACCTTCATCCTACAATACAACAATTATTCTTTAAACTTGAAAGTATGGAGAAGGGGAAAGATATAGATTTCTTGCTTAAAACCTTGCTTGTAGAATTTGATGATGTTGCTAGAGAAGCTAGGAAGATTTTTGCCCATTATAATATGCTGGGATGTAGCCTTAATATTAAGAATACCCTTAAAACTTTTGAAACTAATAGAATTAAGTATGAGGGAAAACTGAATGTGAAAAGGAACTAAAAATACCCATACCATTTAAGCTCATAGCAATGCATGAGGCTCTAGAAAAGAATTTTGATTGGGTTGTTCCTGAAAATCCTTTTGATGAAAGAAGTCGACCAAAAGGTAGTGAGAGGGGAAATTCTGAACCATGCATAGGTAAAATACAATGTATCTATGAAAAAATTTCCAACCTTTCTTTGGATGATACTATTGATAAAACTTGAATTTGCCCTTTTTGCCTAGCTAAAAGGCGTTAAGGAAAAGCGCTTATGGGAGGCAACCCATTTTTATTTTACCTTTTTATTTTTGACTTTTGGGTGATCTTACTTCTGTAACAACTCTCTTGTATCTTTTTATTTTGGTTTTTGGTGCCAATAATAGCCTCTAAAGAGAGGATGACTAATCGGTGAGTTTGCTGTCCAGAAACAGATTTATGTTCTTCACTGTTCGAAAATCCAAACAATCACAGAATGTCATCTGTGGCTGCAAATTTTTTACAGCAAGCATCAGGGTTTTTTCTACCTTTATCTAGTTTTAGGTTTTCTGATTTGAGATCCATAAGTGTCCCGAAAAAATTCATCTTTACAGTCTGTTCTGTTTTTTTGACAGATTATGTCCTTAGTTTTGCATTGCTTCTTTCACGGGTAGAGTGAAGTTCTTTTACAAAGCGGGAGCTTTACTTAGACCTTTGTGACAGTAGCTAATGCTGTAAAAAATTAAGTTCATGATATGTGCTTTAGAACTGAAGGAAGATATTGTTTTTGTGGACTAACCCCTCTAATGAAGTTGCTATAAGTTTTGCGTGAAGAAAGTTTTCAAGTATCCAAATGCGAGGTGATGAAGGAAGATCAAGAAGGGATAAAAGACTAAGCTTGGGGAGGCTCCCCATGGACCCTTCTCTGAAATATTCAAGAAGTCACAAGCGTCTAAGCTTGGGGATTCCTTGGGCATCCCCTTTTTCATCAACAATCATCGGTTTCTCTCATGGTACTATATTTTTATTCCTTTACTCATTATGTGGTGTTTTTGGAGCGTTAGATTGTTTTTACTTTCAGTTTGTTTGTGTTTAGTTCTCTGGTCTTTGCAATAATTTGGATCCATGCATGCTTGTTTGGGAGAGAGACAAGCTTCGTTTTTTCATTATACCCTCCTGTGCTTCACTTATATGTGTTGAGTGTTTAGCTTTTATTATTTTTGCTTCAGCTCTTGCTTGTTCAGAGATGTTAGCTTTTGTAGTTAGGGAGTATTGCTCTAGTTGCTTCACCTTTTTAGTTTTGTTTCAAATAAGTTGATTGGTGTTTGGTGAAGTGGAAATTATCATGTAGGAAGTGTGAAAAGTGCTGCTTAATCTTGTAGATCATTGTCTTGAATCTTTGATACTTGTCAATTGTTTATAGATATGAATTAGATTAATTCTTAAACTTGTGGATCATCTAGTAAGAATAGATTAGCAAAGAACTACTGTAAAGCTTTAAAATTATGGTGCTTGTCTTGCTTGGTAGCTCTCAAAGTCTAGATATTCTTTTTGCAAAGAGTTAGTTTGGCTAACAAGGTAGACGGTGTGAAGTCTAGTGGTTATGCATGATGTATATCTGTAGTCATTCATTGAACCAAGCTGATTTTATGTGTTTGCTTGATATCCTACTAAGCCCAAAAATTATGTACTAAGAGGGAATACTTCTCGTGCATCCAACTCCCTGAGCCAAATATCTTTCCCATTTATGTCCACCATACCTACCTACATGTGGTATTTCCCTGTCACTCCAAGTAAAATTTTCATGTGCTATCTTTAAAACTTTCAAAATTCTCCTTTTTGTGCCCCTGTTTTTAAGCTCATGAGTAAGCTGTGGGAAGCTAGATATAACCTGTGACAAGTAAGGTCATTTCCCCCCTTTCACCCGGTGTTGATGGTTTACATCCTCACTTGAATCAACCCGAGAGCGGCTTAAGCAAAATATAAATATAACTCACCATTCTCCTTCGCACAATGAAAATATGAGAAATCAGCTCAAACATTGGTTAGTGGTGAAACAAAGGAGAAATAGGAATGTACTCGTTCCTCTAAAACCAGCCGCTCTCATAAGTCTAAAACCTTGCTTGAAGTGGGGGACTAGCTAGTTACTTTACTGTGAAGTCGTTGAAGAAAGCATGCATATCTCAAAACTGTTCTACTTTAGTCAAAAATCAAAAAAATAATAAAAAGCTCTAGCACATGACTAATCCCTGCTTCACTCTACGAAGGGCCTTTCTTTTATTTTTATGTTGAGTCAGTCTTCCTCTTCCTTCTTAACCCCCTCAAGCAATCACTTGGTATCAAATTTGGTTCATGTTTTACTTCATGTTATCTTTGTGTCTAACTGTGAAAACTTTGTATTGACTTTATCTTGAGATAAATAAGTTGCAAGTTGAAGCTTTATGCTGAAAACTTAAATCTTCCTTTGTGTTGGCCAAACTTCTTTGTTGAACTAATATTGCTTTGTGAGATATCAATCATTGTTAAGTGTTATACTTTTAAATCTCCAAGGTACTCTTTTCTAGTTAATTCTCGCTTAGATGTTACACATGTTTAATCATTGTTTGTTTCATTCAATAAACCTTTATTTTGGATCGATGCATTCACTTCATATGCTTTACATGATTATATGATCAAGATTGTGTTTGGTAGCATGTCACTTAAAAAATTATTCTGTTATCACTTACCTACTCGAGGACGAGCATGAGTTAAGCTTGGGGATGCTGATACGTCTCCGACGTATCTATAATTTTTGATGTTCCATGCTTGATTATATATCAGTGCCACATGTTTTTATAATGTTTTTATATCATTTTGGCATGATTTATGGAACTAACCTATTAACAAGATGTCCAGTGCCAGTTCCTGTTTTCTGCAGTCTTTTTGTTTCAGAAAATTTGTTCTAGGAAGTTTCTCTAATTGCCCTGATATTTTACAGGAATTATTTCCAATATTAAACAAAGACGGAACCCGAAGGACGCCCGGAGGGGAGCCCCAGGGGCTCCAGACGCCACCTGGCCACGGCCCCCCCTAGGCCGCGCCTGGACCCCACCTGTGTAGTTGGCCCACCTCCTCGTGTCGCCTCTTCACCTATAAATTCCCCCTCGATGCAAAAACCATAAGCACCCGATCATATTTTCCAGAAGACGTCTGAGGCCGCCGCCATCTTCAACCCTAGTTCGGGAGGGTTCTGCAGCTCTTTCCGACACCCTGCCAGAGAGGGAAATCGACACCAGAGGCATCTACACCACCATGCCTGCCTCCGGAGTGATGCGTGAGTAGTCCACCCCAGGACTACAGATCCATAACAGTAGCTAGATGGTTGTCTCTCCTCCTTGTACTCCATTGTTTAGATCTTGTGAGCTTCCTATCATGATCAAGATTATATTATCTGGAACTGCTACATGATTGTGTTTGCATGGATCCGATAAATTATGGAAGTCATTAATTTTGTTCATCTTTGTGTTATGTTTTATCTATGATCTTGCATGCTCTCCGATGCTAGTGGATGATTTGGCCAAGTAATTATTAGTGTTGTATGAGGGAGTATTTATACTAGATAGCGGTTCATGCCTCTCTTGTCTGAGCTCGGGCTGACAGAAACGATTAAGACAAGAGATATGTTGTTGCCACTAGGGAGAAAACAATGGTGTGATTTCCTTGTGTTAGTTACATTGCTTATATTATGCACTTTGCTTATTGCAATGATCTGTTGCTTCCAACTTAATACTTTTGGGTGACATGCTGGATAGCGATCCCAAGGTGGATTATTAGTCATAGATGCAGTTGGAAGACGGTCTATGTATTTTGACGTAATGCCCATATTAGATAAAACGGTGAACTATATTGATTTATGATAGCCTTATTGTGCGCCCACAATTCTGTCAATTGTCATTCTGTAATTTGTTTACCCATCATGTATATCTTTTGGAGAGACACCTCTAGTGAACTGTGGATCCCGGTCCTATTTTCTTACATTGCTTACAACCGTTTTCATATCTTTTCATCATCATTTGCTCGCTGGTCATATTTCACTCTCATCATATTTTACATCCACACATTTAATTCTTTGTGTTCAGCAAGCCGGAGAGATTGACAACCTCTCTATTTCGTTGGGGCAAAATAGTTTGTTCGTGATTGTGTGCAGTTCCACGTCGGCACGCCGGCAACACCTCTTTTCTGGCACCGTTGACACCTTGCTAAGCCTTCTCCAAGTCCTACTGGTTCGATAACCTTGATTTTGTAATCAAGGGAAACAACTACTTTGCTGCATCATACCTTCCTCTTGGGGTCTCCCAACGGACGTGTGATCCACGTCATCATGCATCAAGTTGGAGGGCCAAATTATGTATTTTTCACAAGATTACCGCGTCAGTCCTAACACTTAATCTAAGTTTGTGTCCAATCCGTTGCCAGTTTGATCATTCCATGGTTAGATGCCTCAAGCGTGACTCCTCCTCCACCAGCTCCTAAAGCTTCAGCTGCAGCAATTCCCCCATTGGTAGCAAATGATTATCTATTAAATAGAGAAAATAGTAATAAAAAGAAAAGGTCTTATGGTCCTTTATCTTAAAAAAAAGGACTAATAGGGTTGCGCCATCACCTCCAGTTCTTCGGGACTGGACATAGAACACGTATTTCTTCACTTCCTTTTTGTGCGTCTCTATGTCAAAGGGGAGGGGGATTATTATATGAATCTGCATTGAGATCTTTTAGAAACCTTAAACTTTAATCACCCAACCCATAAATGGCATCAAGGGAGGCAATACTGCTTCATCATGACGTCCACGCCGTCTTCGTCCTCAAGGTTGTGGAGGAGGAGGTGTAGCGGCGTCTCAACCCCAAGTGGCGTAATCCCCGGCGGTGCCCACGTTCCTCCCGTGACGTGGCTGCAAAAAGGACCTGATCACGTATCCGGTTTTCTCTATAGGGTCCTCAATGTAAAATCCAGGACCTTTTGTGCCATGCGATGGGCTGTAAAATGTTGGTTCTATCTGATACAGCCGACCCATTCTTTGTTTTTTTTTTTTGAATAAAAACCCTCCACTATATTAGGTCAGCAAGCCGCCTCATTAAAAACCTTCCAGTCCCTTTAGGTACCCTGGTAAGGAAAAGAGTGCGTCTGAAACTTGCCGCCTCCAATCATCACAGTTACAAAATCAGTCGGGTTGCATCACCGACGCATCGTTTGCAAGCACATGAAAAAGAAAATCCGGGGGGTCATCAAGCCAAACAGTCGACTGATTCCCCTCAGATCTACTGGCGAGCACATGCGCTGCCATATTGGCTTCTCTAGGAGTATGCGAAAAAACTACCTCAGTAAAATTACGACAAAGGAGTGTACACTCATAAATCGCCGCAGCCGGTCCCAGAGAGTTGCCGCTTTCCTTCATCACATCGATTACCTCAACGCAGTCCGAGTTAACCTCGATCCTATTGCATCTGATCTGCCCGGCTAGAAGAAGCCCGTCACGTAGGGCTAGAGCCTCTGTCGTAGCCGGATCGACCGCAAACGGTACTCCATAGTTACTCGCCGCTAGGAACAGGCCACGGTCATCACGAAGAATCGCCCCTGTTCCTCCAGTACCTGTGTCATAGCTAAAAGCAGCATCAACATTAAGTTTCACAAAATTTTCCTTTGGTTTAGACCAGCCATGTCTGATCATCCGAGAGCTTGTTTTCTTCGCCCGTGTGTAATTAATTGTAAGTGTGGATATTGCCTGTGCCGTTCTAGCAGGAACCTGGACAGTTTCACCATAAGTTGCTTGTCTACGTTCCCACCATATATACCACACAGCTGAAGCTATTAAGTCATTCATGTCCACCTCGGGCAGAAGTGGAGCCTTTGCCATCCGGTCACGAAGCAAGGTCTCCAAAATTGGGCCACCCTCGCGCTCTAGTGTGCACACACGCGATATGAGATCGCCCAGTCCCAACAGTGACCCATTCTTTGTTAAAAAAAGGGGAAATGCTGATTTTCCTCTTCCACTCGTAACTGTCATCCAACAGCGTCGAACATTCCCCACCAGGCCTCCTTCCACCGAGGAACGCCACGTCCAAGGAATTCTCCTCCTCCGCTCCACTCTACTGGCGATCCGGTCTTACCTCGACTGATTTCTTCATGGTGACGAATCCTAACTTTGCTTGTATTATCCGGAGAATTTTGATCTGGTCTTTTCTTTCTTCGCCGTAACCAATCTAATCCAAATCCATCCCGTTTCTCGCGGGTTTGTTTGCTACCTTTTCCAAAAAAAATGGGCTTTCAATTTCGCTGAACCCGGTTCGCGTTTGGTACGATCGGAGGAAAAATTTGCCATCCTTGTGCAGTTTAGCCCGTTGATTTTGCTCCTCGACCTGATTTTTTTATCCACTACCCAACTTTTAGGGTTCGTTTTCCGTTGGTCTTCGCTATTTTCTTCAGATTTGGGTCGGATGAACATAGTAATTTTTTCTTCTAATATTGGGAGTTTCGTTCAAAGAGATGGGTATTCCACCCTCCGGATTCTCAGGTTTATCGCGTTTTTTGTTGGGAATACTTCTACTTATTGAAAGGTGCAAAATTCAGGTGACCGGTTTCTTAGTTTATGGTACTCACTGCAAGTCGATCCATAAGACAATAACTCACTCTAACTTGTGTTAATTCTTGGAAGTTTATGATCAAATACTTCCTCTTTGAGTAAAGTTGCAACTAGTCCACTACGAATTAAGCAAATGATCATTAATTGGTACCCAATGCTAATATAGTGTTTTGTTTCTTGTGCATGTGTGACTGCGAACAGATCACTAATGGAAAATGTATGAACAAAAGGGGTCCGCAAAATGCCCTTCTTCCCAGACGAACTAGTGGAGCAGATCCTTGTCTACGTATCGTCGCACCGTGACCGCAACGCCGTGTCACTGGTGTGCCATGCGTGGCACCGCATCGATCGCCTCAGTCGCCGCTCAGTGTTGGTGTGCAACTGTTATGCAGTGCGCCCAGAGCGTGTACACGCGCGATTCCCCTTCCTGCGCTCGCTGACCGTGAAGGGAAAACCGCACTTTGCCGACTTCAACCTTGTCCCGGCGGGGTGGGGTGCCACGGCCGATCCCTGGGTGGCTGCGTGCGCGCGTGCATGCCCTGGCCTTGAAGAACTACGGCTGAAGCGGATGGTTGTCACTGATGATTGCCTCAGGAACCTTGCTCAGTCATTCCTCAACTTGAATTCACTTGTCCTTGTTAGCTGTGAGGGGTTCAGCACTGATGGTCTCGCTGCTATTGCCTCCAGTTGCAGGTCAGTACAGGCTTCGAGATTTTCACGTTATGATACTAGAGTATTACTGAATGTGGATATCTCCAAATAGGTCTAGTTTATGGCGATGCTCTATGATTCTATACCAGATCCTAAAAGCTTGTTTATCCTTGCCACAACTGGTTAAATCTTGGATATAAGAATGTACCTGTTATGTGTGCTTAAAATGGAAACCCCAGGAACTGTCAGCGCAATGCAAAGATCCTACAGGAAATCCTTGATAAGTCCTTGGTATCATTTGTGATTTAAAACCATGAATGAGACCGTGGAATCATTCCAATTTGTTAAATTAAAGTTATTCATTTAAAAAGAAAAGAGATGAGTCTTATTTAACGGATGTTTCTTCATACCTGTTTCTGCTAGTGCATAAGCATACTTGGACAATCCACAATTCTAGTGTTTGCTATTTTTCTTATATATTCTGCATGCCTACATGTATACATTTCGATATCCAAGAAAGATAATTTGGCATGCTGCATCTGTATCTGAGGGTTGTTTCACCGGTAACTTTAAATCATATGTGGACTGTGGGTCATCTAAACATAGCAATGATGACCAAGGCTCCATTCTGGTTATACTTTACTGCTACTGCAATCAAAAGAGGATTAAATACTTGAGGATTCGTTAGCAGTAACTTTAATTTCAGTTTCGAAATATGCCTGGTCCAGAGAATCTTGACCCTCCAGTAGTGCAACTGAAGGTCTCACAGTTGAAGTCCTATCAATCCTTAATTAAGCAAACAAGGGTAAAGATTCACTATTCTTAGCCATCATCGTCATATCCAATATTCATACAATTTTCTTTTAGTTTCGAGACTCACATCAAACTTGTTATTGTATTTACGTAATTTGGTATCTGTGCAAGGTGGATTCCACGTGTCCAGTGATTCGTATTTACACAAGGCTAGGGAATTCCAGCAACAAGAAATTGCAAATCTTCTAACAAAAGTAACTTCCCCTTAAGTACCAATGGTAAAACACCGTTGGAGGATGTATGACATCGTCGGCTTGGTTGGGGTGAAGTCAGATCCTAGGTTAGGGCGACGAACTTTGTGCGAGATAACAAATTGGTTGTGTTACAATATATGTGGAATGCCCACATTCTTTCCATCAGTTCTGACTTTTGGTTCTACTGGTTGGTGCATGATACTAGCAGAGATCTTGGGAGTTATACGTGAGATTCTAAGTCACACGTGAGATGGATGTTACAGTATATGTGGATTGTCCAACTCCTTTCAATAAGTTTGGAATTTTGCTTATACTGGTTGGTGCATGAAACTTAACATGGTATTAGAGCAGAGGTCTTGGGTTCAAGTCTCGGCTTTCTCAATTTAATAATAACAAAATATTGCCCTCTGCTAAGATAATGGAGATCTTACCATAATCTTTGGTGAACGACTGTTACTATCATTTTGCTGACCACTTAGTGTAGGCCCAAGGCCCCACATCCTGATCTCGACCCATGCCATCTCTAAAGCCCATAAAGTATGTAAGACACTTACATAATTTTGTTTCATCTTCTCTTATTCACGATTTCAGTTATGTTTACATTTTCAGTCTTATTTACAAATTTTCTCATGTCTATCTGTAAGCATCATTTTGATGTGGCCCTAGATTGAATTTTCGTAATCTTTGTGATATATATTTGGTGATACCATCTTTAAGGCCATTCAATACTCTGCATTGCCTATTTGTTTTCGGTAGAACTGGTAGTCATTTGCATCAAGAGGTCCAAATGATGGTGTCATTTATACACCGGATCACATGGATAACAATTGAATTGTTAATACCTGACAACAGTTTGAATATGTTCGTAAGTTATTATCTTGTGCTTATGTGTTATGTTCTGTTATTTGAAGCTATGTTTATTTCACCATCTCTTCAATTTGGTTAGTATTCCTTCAGAAGTGTCCTTTTCAGTTAATCCAAGTAGTCTTGAATAACTTGTAACTTTTCTTTTAGGTTTCTCAAGGACCTTGACTTACAAGATAGCCGGGTAGAGTTTCGAGGCCTCCATTGGCTTAGTTGTTTCCCCAAGCCTTCAACAACATTGGAATCCTTGAATTTCGCTTGCTTGGCTGGGGCAGTGAGTGCTCATGAATTGGAAAGACTTGTTGCAAGGAGCCCAAATCTTAGAAGATTGAGGTTAAATCGTGCAGTTCCACCTACTGTTTTAGCCAATATTCTTACTCGCTCTCCTAAGCTGGTGGATTTAGGAACAGGATCATTTGTTCAAAGCACTGGTGGTGCACTTATCAGTCTTTACAGTGCAATCCGAAAGTGCAATTCTTTGAAAAGTTTATCTGGCTTTTGGGATTTTCCACGCATGATTATTCCAGCAATACATTTTGTTTGCAAGAACCTAACATGCCTGAACCTTAGTTATGCACCAAGGTTCCGAATCACAGATCTTGTAGAAGTTATCCGCCCATGTCAGAGTCTCCGGCATTTGTGGGTACGGTTTACTAGCACTAATGCTATGGAAATTCAGTGCATTATATTGAATTACTTAGTGCAGTTTTTGAGGTTGAGTTATGCTTGTCAAACTTTCCATAATGTGATTGATAACATTATTTTTTGGGAGAAGTTTATTGCACTTCAAGCATATCAAATGGCATGTAGCTGAGATGTTTATGTATGTTTTGTCCCATATTATAAGACGTTTTGGCAAGCTGTAACAGCTTGCCAAAACGTCTTATAATATGGGACAGAGGGAGTACTTGGTAGGCCAGAATTTCTATATTTGACACATGAAAGTACATTCCATTCAACTCCCTATATGTTTTTACACTTTAACAGAGGTTGCATAAGGCCACATGTTTATATGTTGACTTGTTTAACAATCTTGTTTGTACCAATATAGAGATGTGAAAATGTCAGACACTGCCAGTCGGACAAGATTAATAATCCTAACATAAACATGATGGGACAGCTTACAGATGTCAGAGAACTTGGAAAGTACACCCATTTTCGTCTCTCTTAGCGTCTTATATAACAATGGTTTATAGTATTTTGGCTAGCATTTTAGGGTGTGCTGATTTAACATAACTTGTATGAGGCTGGCTGATGTGAGAGGAACATCTTCTAATAGCTGTTGTACCAAAGTGTTGTGAAACTTGTTCCTCGACGGGATAACTACTGTGCATTAATTATAGTGGAACAGTTTGATAAAGAATCTTAGAGTTAAAATTGTTACTCATATGTTTCTTGCATTTTCTTTGTGACCTTGCTATTGTTTCTT
The DNA here is from genome assembly GCA_012064385.1 of Puccinellia tenuiflora. Taxonomy (NCBI): domain Eukaryota; kingdom Viridiplantae; phylum Streptophyta; class Magnoliopsida; order Poales; family Poaceae; genus Puccinellia; species Puccinellia tenuiflora. The sequence goes on from QRDG01001524.1 coordinate 66,402, forward strand.
GTTAATTCACTTAGGCTTAATGGTTGTAGGTTCTAGATCACATTGGCGATGTAGGATTGAAGGTTGTAGCCTCTTCTTGTCTGGAACTGCAAGAGTTGAGGTTATTTCGTGCAGATGCAAATGTGCTAGCACGCACTGGTGTGACAGAGGAAGGGCTGGTTGCAATATCTTCAGGCTGCCGGAAGCTAAACTCTGTCCTCTATTCCTGCACCCGGATGACCAATTCTGCACTGATCACGGTGGCAGAGAACTGCCCACGATTGATGTCATTCAGACTCTCCATTCTCCAGCCTGGGTCAGCTGATGCCGTGACAGACCAACCATTGGACGATGGTTTTGGGGCAATAGTGAGGTCATGCAAAGGCCTCAGGCGCCTATCCGTATCTGGCTGCCTTCTCACAGACAGTGCGTTCCTGTACATTGGCATGTATGCTGCTGAGAGGCTGGAAGTGCTTTCTGCTGCCTTTGCAGGAGATAGTGATAATGGCATGATCTACGTGCTCAATGGTTGCAAGAATCTCAAGGAGCTGGAGGTTAGGAGCTGTCCGTTTGGTGACGATGCGCTTCTCGCCGGCATGCATAGGTACGACACGATGCGCTCACTCTGGATGTCGTCGTGCAACATCACCCTGGGTGGTTGCAGGTCTCTCGCAGCAAACATGCCAGGCCTCAACGTCGAGGTCATCAATGCTGTCGACGAGGCGGATGGAGACGCCAGTGATGCAAAGAAGGTGGAGAAGATGTACCTCTACAGGACAGTCGCCGGTCCGAGGAGTGATGCGCCTGGATTCATCTCCACAGTGTGAGACCGCCATGGTTAATAAGGCCGGTTATTGCATAAACTCATCTAGTATTATCGCAACCTCCAAGCGACTTCACTCTTGTAATTTTGGTTTGTCTACGGAGCCGCAAATCTTAGCCCTGCCTGTAGCTAGCACGGCATAATATCGACTCTTCTCTGCCGGAATTCGTTTTGTTAACTAGTGTGGAGCTGTCTATTTTCATGGAATTGTGGCCTGACATGACATGCATAATGATTGTGCCTTGCTGTGCTTCCTAATCATAGGGAACTAGGGACATGCGCAACCTCGATCGATCGTGTGACTGTGAGCCCACTTTTTTTTTTCTGAAAAGGAGGTAGAAACCCTTGACATGCACACAACTTTTTTAAAATAATTATTCAAAAATAAATCCTTTAAAAATACATCAATCAGTCTCAAGTCACCAGCAACACGAGAACTGTTGCTACTCTTGCAAACTTGATGACGGGATGGCCAGCACTAACGTCCAACCATGTAAATTCGGAGGCCTCAAGTTGGAAGGACAAACCGGTCAAGCAAGTACTTAACGTGCATCACATGCGCACGCTCCAGAAGCCACTGTTCTTCCGTCGATCGATCCATTTTCAGGACATGGATCAAGCATCGATCCTGCCAGGCCTACGATCGGCGTAACCAAGACGCCATATAGAGCCACCGTTTTGTGCGGGCCCATCATCATGCCACTGAGACCCCACTGCACCACACCGCCGAGACTTGTCGTCTTCGACGCGGAAGAAACCACACTGATGCAAAACGATGCACCCAATAGGGATAATGGCGTCGCGCATCGTCATCATCCGATCCATGAGACCCAAATTTAGGGTTTCCCCCATAGCTGCCCGGGCGGGAAGACGAGAGATACATCAACGACTACCCCACCATCTTTCGCCATGACCAAAGTCGGCGTGGTTTTTACCGCAGCCGCACCTCTCTCCAAACCCGCAACCGGTTAGATCCCCACCAACCGTGAGGTCTTTGTTTTGTATGGATATGATACCCAATCGTGTGAAGCGAGAAATTTAAGTGGCCATCTTTCTTATACACGAGAACCATGGCATACACTGGCATAATATTTGACAACGAAATTTGATGTGCACGAGAATTCNCAGAGGTAGGGTTAGGGTTTTTCGCCGCCGCAACTCCTGCGCCGACGCCGGCGGTGCCGGGGACCGAGTACTGCTGTGAGGCGGAGGGCGGATCCATCGCCGGAAGGTCACCGGAGTGCGCGCGGAATCGCGGCCGAGGGTGCGGGGAAGTTTCACCGCGGCGGTTGGGCGTTCGCGCGCGTGCGAGAGCGATAGCGCGCGCTGACGGCCGTGCACCAAATTTAAGACGTGCGCGGAGACGAATTGACGCGCGCCGGAAATTCTTTGCCGCGCGCTCGCGCGCCTGCTGGAGGTGAAAAAACGGGCACGCGATAAATCGGCGGTTTTTTTTTTAGCGCGCCGCATTTTCCAACGACCTGTTGGAGCTGCTGTTATACTCAGGCAGGAGGATACAAGCTGAATTGATTTTCCGGGCGAGGAAACCGTAAATAGAACCGGAGGGAAGAGAAGACGGGGCGGAACGGATTGACGCCGCCGGGCATGGTCGCCCATCACCGCCCCGTTGCCGCCGTTACGTGCGCGGGGCCCACCACCACGCGACCCTTCCCTTTATTCCGCCCCACCCCGACGCTTTCCCATTTTTACTCTTCTACCCCTCTCTTCGTCTCGGCTCCACCCGGTTTCAACTTCACGAGTTCAGCTCGGCCGCTGCTGCTGCTACTGCTCCTCCTCCTCCCATCTTGAAACCCCAAACCCCACGCCAAGCCCGCCCCCGAGATTCCGCGAGATCCCGCCGCCATGGTGGCCGCCGGGGCAGCGGCGGCCGCGCCCCGGCCCAACCCCTCGCCGTCGCCGCACCGCCGCCGCGCCGCCTCCGCGCTCTCCCCGTCCAAATCCACCAACGCCAACCACGCCAATGCCGACGCCAGGGCCAGCACCAACAAGCCCAAGGCCAAGGCCGTCCCCTCCCGCTACCTCCTCGCGCCCTCCTCCAAATCCACCTCCACCTCCACCTCGACCTCCACCACCACCACCTCCTCATCCTCCAACTCGACCTCGACCTCCGCCTCCACGCCCTCCCGCCGCTTCGCGTCTCCCCTGCCGAGGCGCTCCTCGTCCGTCGACCGGCCGCGCCCGGCGGGCAATGCCGCTCCAGGCGAGGCCGCGGGGCCCAATGGGGCGACCACCACCACCACGAGGAGCCTCTCCGTGGCCTTCCAGGGCCGCTCCTACTTCCTCGAGACCAGCAAGGCGAAGCCGGCCACGTCCCCTTCTCCGGTGCGTCGGCCTGTGGCGTCGTCTTCGGCGGCGGCTTCCACCACGCCCGAAAGGAGGAGGCCTGCTGCGGGTGCCGTGCCAGAGAGGGCGAAGGGGTCTGAAGGGGGCCATAGTCATACCCACCAGAGGTGGCCAATGTCGGCGCATGGGTTCGAGGGGAATCCGCTTACCAAGAGCCTGGACTGCTCTTTGGACAAGAAGGGTGCCGCTGTCCTTGCTGCTGTCCGTTCGTTGAGGCAGTCGATGGCGTTTGACGACGGGGTGCGGCGCACCTCGTTTGATACCGGGGACTACTTGATGTCGTCAGACACAGAGAGCTTGTCATCGGGGAGCAATTCTGGGTCCCTGGATGCCGGCAACGGCGTTTCCCACAGAGCACGTCCACCGACGAAGGGGATGAGTGTGCCTGCGCGGTTCTTGCATGATGCTGCTGGCAGCAGGTTGCATAGGTTTGCAGATCCAGGAACACCTTACGTGACACACAATTCTGGGCTCGCGTTGTCACCAAGGACAGCGCCGGTGAAGAAATCGCTGTTGAATGGGTTTGTTTCGTCTCCACTGAACAGACCAGTTAGGCAGTCTTCACCAAGTAAGCTTGTGGGCAATTCATCGAGGCGAATGTCAAGTCCATCCCGTCCAAGGAATTCTACGGGGGTGAGCGCATCAATGGGGGATCATCAGGGAAGAAGCTCGTCTGGTTACGGTATTGACGGTCAAGCAAGGAGGAGGTGGCTTGGGGGTAGTAAGGTTGATGGGGAGCACTTATTGAGAATCTTGTGCAATAGACATTTGCAGTGGCGGTGTGTAAATGCGCAGGCTGATGCTGCACTTGCCTCACAGAAGATGACTGCAGAGGTGAGTGTTTGTCGATTGATAAAATAATGAATTGTCGGGTATACCAAGTGTCCGATCCAAGTATTTGGCTGTCCAATATGTCATTTTAACATGTTATTGCCTTATTCTTATCTCATTGTGCAAGGTAAAGTAATAGGAGTTGGAAATTCACCCGTATACACTATAGCTGTAATTTTTAAACTTTACCTGATATGCCAATCTTGTTTCAGTTGTATTTAGTGTGGAAGAAATAACTAATTTAGGCTGGGAAGCAGGGTTGCCAATCTTTGCGGCCCGCATAAAATTAGTGTAACTCCCTTGCGTCTTTCATGCCATCGCTTATAACGTAATGCAGCATATAGGCATCTTCAATTTCTTGGAAGAAGCTTCTGCACTAAAGATAACCGGCCTTTTTATGTGTAACTATCAATATAATGTCCAACATCTTATCAGATATTTTTAGCTAGAAAATTTCTAGCACTAAATATGTAGGATAGTTATTGGTGAAGGAAAGGACCTGCAAAGCTTAGAAAATCCTTTTGTATGTTGGAGCCATAAGTAAAACAAGTATAAATACATTCAAACTTCTTCAAGATGCTATCCCTCTGTTTCAAAATGTAGGCCATATTTTGACCGTCCAATTTTGAACTTCGGCCGAAGTTTCTCGTACAATACTTTTTTATCTCAAGTAAGAATGATAAAAAGGCACAAATTCAATGGCATCAATTTTGTGTAACATAACCTACATTCTATTTGGTTGTTTGTTGGTCAAAGCATATAGTTGGACAGTCAAAATACACATGGAATATCATATATATTACTGAATTGTGATGATTTAAGAATTGAAGTTTGAATTCAGCATTCTGCATTCATAGATGACATAACAAAATTCTGTGAGTTTTATAATCTTAGTGCTTAAATGAAGGTGCCAAATAGATATTCCAAATTTCCAATGAAAACTACATCTAGACCCCCCAAAAAGGTTCATTTTGGCCAGATTACTTTGGCAGACTGCTATATTTTTCTTTATTTGCTAACCTTTCTTCCTTTTCTTTTTCCAGAAAGACTTATGTGATGCATGGATTACTACCTTAGGCATGCGCAAATCTGTTGCTCTTAAAAGGTTTCAGCTGCAATTATTCAGAAACAGCTGGAAACTCATGACGGTTCTAAAGGGACAGGTAATGAACTTGTTAGTTTGGTTCTACGCACATCGGTTTACTGCTGCTTCCACAACTTCACGTAGCCAATTTCTTGTTAGTCATTTAATCATTTAAATAGTCATGATTTCCCATAATTTATTCTACTATCGTAAAATATCCAGCATATTTTCCTGCCCGGGATTGTTAGGAAGAGAATATTTTGCCATCAGGAAACAGAGTATCTGAAAGAACTTTAGGACCAGCTAGATGTAAGCAGAATCATTTGAAAACGGATTTACTTTGCAGTTTGGGCAAGTGGTCCACTTTGTTTTTTCTGTGCATATAGTTGTAGGATCAGTTAGTAGCACACTGGGCCATTTTGATACTTAATTCCTCTGTTCAATAAATGACACATGGCCCTTCTCTATGTATAGTTATAAGTTAAAAAGGAAACAAGATCAATATGTAGCTGTAATAGCTTCTGAAGGCGGGACACTATCATCAATATTAGTTGGTCATAGCTTGACCTGGTAGACGTACCAACTAGTTAGCAGCAATATTGTCTGCATGATATCAACTGCAGAGCCAACAGATCATTTTATGTACTAGAACTATACTTTTTTGCTTATGCCAGTAATAGGTACGGAGTTCATTATGATCTTGCATAATTCTAGAAATCTGATAGAATTTTGTTGAACATAGATGCCATATTTGGAGGAGTGGTCATCTTTAGAGACGGACTACGCAGATTCTTTATCTGGAATTGTAGAAGCTCTAACTGCCACCATTCTGTGCCTTCCTGTTGATGGAGCAAAGGTTGGAATAGAATGCCATCTTGACTTATTGTCATGTGTTTCTCTTATGTTGATTATTTCTCAGACCTTCTTTACTATCTCCTGAACTCCAGGCTGATATCCAAGACGTAAAAAATGCTGTTGGCTCTGCAGTTGATATCATGCAGACAATAGGAAGTTCAATATGTAGTTTACTGGCCAAGGTACTGTTTACTCCAAATTATTTTCTTATTCCAGCTTGTTACCAGTTGCTTGTCTGCCAATACATTTACTCACAATACCTGGCACGTTAGAAGATTCTACAAGTTATCAGATCTGGAATGCATGGCTTGAGTGTATCAGGTGTCAGTTGTTTGGCCAACCATCTTCGGGATCATCTTGTCTTTGACAGCCCTTCAAACTTCTGAATAATGCAAGCTTTGTTGCACAATTTTGTCCCTTCACGAGGATCTAGCCCTAGGAAATGTCATGCTTCTTTTGCCTTATTTTCTAGTTGAGGCCTGACTGTACAACCAATACACCCCCTCTGCAAATTGTATTGTGCTTGTTTGGAGGATCTCATAGTAACTAAGTCTAGTTCCGAGATAGTTGGTGTTCTTTATGAGGTTCTGCACTCATTCTCAAATTTGACTTAAAATTCATGTCATCCTGCAGCTATCTGGGACAAGTATTTTGGTGTCTGACCTCGCCAGCATCGCCACACAAGAACGTTCTCTAATGGACCAGTCCAGGGAACTGCTGTCCACACTCGCATCAATGCACGTAAGTAGCGCAATCTGCTCGGTTCATTTTCATTCTGTATGCAACTATCACAGCGCCTCTAATTTGCACCTCTCAATCATGATAAAACAGGTCAAATACTGTAGCCTACAAGGGCAGCGAGTACAGACAACTCACAGGAGCCTCAAGCACTCGTAGTTGACACTAGTCTTAGCTAGGTCCTGACGCGCTAGGCCTATGCAGAACAGATGAAGTGTACATATAGCCGTAGTTTCTTTCGTTGGTCTTTAGATGAGCATTAGGTCTAATAGTGCTAGCTTGTAGTTAGATTGGGTTCTTCTGTGTTCATTAGATGACCTTCTGCGCCCATGGCAAATGCAATATATCTTCTTCTGGTACTCGATTAGTTCTCTTGTACGTCTCGAAAGTAAAGAAGAAGCTGTGCCACCCTTTTGTTGGCCGAAGAAATTGTCTCGTTTGCAGTCACCACTGCCAATATTTATTATGCCATGTTTGTTTCGTAGCAGAATCTTCTGTGGACCAGTACGAAGTAACTGGGGGCTACTACTACCATGTTAGTAGTAGGACCAAAAGGTGGGTTAACTGAAGAGCACGGCAGGTGCAACAATGAAAGGATACATTGATACATGAGTACAGTATACTAATCATGCACCAAATCCAGCTCTGAACACGAGGGGTAGAGACTTGAATGGAGCACTCGAGTGCGTGACTGCGTTCACGGGCACGAGCGGAGAAGGGGACAGCGCCTGCCGTGCCCACCTGAGATATCTCCATGCCGTTGGGTCGGCTCGGCACTCACATTCACATTCACGTCACCGGGACGGGAGGTTCGCCAGGAACCGTGCTGGGTTGACGACGGATGGGTGGTGCCGGCCAAAGCACGGCGTCAGAAGGCGACGGGTGGATGAAGAAGAGCACGACCGGCACTACACCAGCTCGACTCGACTGTTTCCGCAAGGCGATGGATATCGTTGTGATTGGCTCAGTTAGCTGGTGTGTCTTGGTCATATCCATGTGAAAATCTGGAACACACAAAGGATTGATATGGTATAGCAGCGGCTTTAGGAGTTGAAGTCAACAACAGTCATGTTTGTTTATAAAGGTGCATGGTTTCTGAAATTCTTACACTGTATGTGGTTGTACATTGGGATCCATGCAAGACGTGGAAGAGAAGATCTGAATTTGTTGATCGAAGTCAGAGTCTGTTGCTGGCACTATCCATTCACCCTAGGTAAGTATTTCCCCTAGCAGTGACAGGCTGAAGTCAGGCATTAGATGGAGTGCAATTTGAGTGCAGATATCTGAATGCACCACGCAAATTGCTTGGACCACAAACAGGGATGATTGTACTGTTGTACATACATTTCATGCTAACAAATTAGTAAGAGAATACTTCCCACGTCCATATGAATCTGTACCCCTCAAACATACATAAACAAAACCAGTCTCCAAAAATATTACTCAAAACAGATACTGCCATTCTCAATTTTGTCATCACATTCTCTTGCAGCTTGTGACAGGCTGAATTCTGTTCAAGCTACTGTTGGAAAGGCTGATGTCAGGCATTTTTTTTTTGAACGGGTCAGGCATTATAAAGGTGCATAAGTTTTTGCATGACATGAGCTCAGTCCTGAAAAGCATTGTCCTTGGGCTGTATCTGAACAGAATCTTGCACTTCAGTAGCAGGTTCTTCCTGTTCAGAACAGGTTCAGCATCTCCTCGCGTCGCATTCAGCTTAACTTCGTTCACAAGTGCATTCAGGGTCTTTCCAAGTCCCGGGGCATTCAGAGGTTTACCAATCGGCCCATGAACTGCAGACCACAATGTCCTCGACTTTATATCCTTACCAGATACTCCCAAGAATTTGTAAGATTCTGGGCCATCTGATGGTTTAGTAACAGTTCCCTGACCTGCTATAGTGCTATGTTATCAGGGTAAATAGCTAGTGGCTCTGTGTAGCTTTTTTCATGATTTTTTTTTGATAATGGGAGCTTTATTACTTAGAAGTTAAGTATTACATCCGGACTCTGCATAATTGAGATGCACACAGCCCAAACCAGTTCAAACGTTTGGCAATAAAATAAAAGGCGAATTACATATCTTTTTTTCTCATGAATGCACGAACGGTCTCTTCAACTGTACTGTTAATCACAGGCGCGTCACTAGTCCCCTGTGATCGATTAACCTTCCCGTCGATCTTGTAGTTATCCATAAATTTCCCGTTGATCATTTAAGCTTAACTTTCGTTATGTGATTGAAATATGTTTTATGATACTTTAAATTTGAATATTTTATTGATCTAAAATTTAATTATGTTAGTCCAGTCAATGTTTTTTCTCAACAAGTGAGGACATGTTTGCTCAACTAGAAAAATGATACTAACACTCTTCTTGCAAAATGTCAATTTGCGTAAAAAATGACATAATAATTCTAATTTTTTATGAAATGATAACAATAAAGGCAAATCAAGAGAAGGGGAAGATATCTGGTCATTGTTGATTATCTTTATAGTGTGGACACATTCTATTGCTATGGACTATATCAACACCAATTTTGACCATCGCTTAAATGAATTGTTTTCAGAATTCCTTCAGAACTTCTCTTGTCTTGAATATTTTCGAAAATTTTCTTTTAAAACTTGTCTTGCCTTTAATAAAACATGTCGCATGAATAATTTTTTGATAAATATCAAAGTGTTTTTTTTCTTTGTTACAACCAATAAAAAAAAGGAGATGTCGAACTGGTGATTGTATTATATATTTGAACCAAATAAAAGTGCTATCATTTAAATGATTCTAACTAAACAATAAGTTATCTTTTTGACTCCGCCATACCTAAATTTTGGATCTCCCTTCACCATAGGCAAGGGCGGAGCCAAGGGGGGACCAGCAGGGGCCATGCCCCCCCCAACAATCTGTAAAAAAATTAAGAGCCCGGATTGGTTGTGAAACAGAGTTCAGTCTCTCAAACTTCACTTTTGTAAAACAGATTACACGAGAGCTGCCCACACAAGATCCATAGAAAGGTTAGAAAGCCAGAACCTTACTACCTTGTACAATTTGAGGCACACCGGAGAATAACACATGTATAAGATGAAAGATTTTCACCTTTTGTCTACTGTTTTGCAGTATTTATTTGGGGATCTAGACATCTAGTACCTTTGTCTTGCATTAATTACTGGATCCACAGATCAAATTTCTAAATTTCTAATGATTAATCTGTGTAGGATGATCATGGCAAAAAAATAAAATAAAGACCGCAAATTCTTTTTATACAAAGAAAGTTAGACTTGACGTTAATGACACATCAGTTGAGAACAATTCAGTTGTTGATTCCACTTGTTTATTTTACTTGTCTCAACCGAAACGAGGGATTGCGTATTTTCGATAATAAAACTTGTTAAAACTAGGCTTTCTAATAAAATAAAAGATAGATTTTTAAGAGATTGCTTACTAATATACGTCGAGAAAGAGATTACAATACGGTTGTCGCCAAATGGAATTATTGACAAGTTCAATACGGAGACATACTATGTGCGACTCGGCCGAAGAAGTGAAAATTGATAGTACATCGCCATCTAATTGTATATTTTGCTTCCATGCCACCACATGTCTGATTATGTTATCGACTTTAACCGGGTAACATAGTACATACTTTGCTACAACCACTGTTATCGCCTACAATTTTGTGAATAGTTATCGTCTATATATTTCGTACGTACTCCCTCCGTTCCAAAATGAGTGTCTTAAGTTTGTCAAAATATGGATGTATCTAATCATAAAAACATGTCTAGATACATCCACATTTTGACAAACTTGAGACACTTATTTTTGGACGGAGGGAGTACATGTTTTTTCAACTCAGAGTCATTCTCAATGCTCGCCCCGCCTATCTGTTTTTCCTGGCTCCGCCACTGCCCATAGGACACGTCAGATTAAAATATTAGCATGAACTATAGAAGAAAAAAGTATAACCAAAATCGTTTTACCACAAATTAACTCCACGCATGACACGTCTTGGTTCCAAATGGCCCTTTCTTCATTTCAATGTTGCATGCTCACACGAAAAGGACTGCAAGGCACATAAACTAGATTATAGACCTATAAGTCTTTGCAATGTTATTTACAAGCTTATAGCCAAAACTCTTGCGAATAGACTTAAACCTCATTTACCCGACTATATAAACCCAGCTCAGCAGGCTTTCATTGAGGGGCGTCGCATTAGTAATAACATTATCATTGCCCAGGAAATTACCCATTCCTTTGCTCTTTCCTCTTGGAAACATCAGGCTTTTATGCTCAAAATAGATCTTGCCAAAGCTTTTGACCGTGTAGAATGGAATTTCATAGTAAAAGCTCTCGCTCGTAAAGGTCTTCACGGTCATTATATAAATTTGATCTTTGCCTGTATTTCTTCGCCCACCTTTTCAGTGGTCATAAATGGTCAACCATTTGCGAGGTTCCGTAGCGATAGAGGTATACGACAAGGTTGTCCCCTCTCGCCGTATCTTTTTGTTTTCACAATCAATGAGCTGTCACTAACCCTCCAAGAAGCTATGAATAATAATTCCCTTCAGGGAGTGGTTTTAGGACCAAATTGCCCTCGCATTCACTCTCTTCTTTTTGCCGATGATTTACTTATTTGTGGGGAGGCTTCAATTCAGGAGGACCTAGCTATGAAACAAATTCTGGACTCTTTTTGCTTAGTTTCGGGGCAAACACCTAACTGGTCTAAATCTGGGATCCTTTTTAGTAAAAATGTCCCACCTTTGAATGCTGATGCCATCAAGAACATCTTCCCTGTGCAAAATATGGATGCTTCCTTCATTCACTTGGGCCACCCTCTTATACTTCCGGCTAAAAATAGAACTTCTGCTTATAATTTTGTTTTTGACAAATTTAAATCAAAACTTAACACTTATAAAGCAGACAAGCTTTCTCATGCTGCACGTTTGGAGCTTATTAAATCGGTCTTCTCTTCTATTCCGGTTTATTACATGTCTAATATTCTTTTCACCAAGAAATTCATTTCAAAACTCACGTCTATTATTAGGAATTTCTGGTGGACTGGTATAAGAGATGATTCTAAAACTAAGAGCCATTGCTTGAGAGCTTGGAAAGATCTTTGTGCGCCAAAAAAAGAAGGGGGGCTAGGTATTAGAAACCTTCAAGCTGTAAACCAAAGCCTCATTCTTATGGCAGCTTGGCGAATAGCACAAAACCCCAATGACTATCTTCATCGTGTTTTACAAGCCAAATATTTCCACGATTCCTCAATTTGGAGACCCAATTCCAATGTGCCAAAATCTGCCTTCTGGGCTTCCATTCTTAAAGTCCTTCCTATTTTGAAAGCTCACACTTCTTATCAATTAACACAAGGAAACATATCCATTTGGAACACTCCGTGGTATCCTTCTTGGTCTTCCATTTATGATGACTTAATCATCCAAGAACCTGGTTTCAATTATCCATCTACAGTAAAGGATCTTTGGTTTCCTAACCAGAAAGTCTGGAATAACAATTTAATTGACACTTTATTTACTCCTTTGGCAGCTCTTTCTATCAAGCAAACACCTATTATTTATTCTGATGATCAAGATTTGCTTTGTTGGGACCTAACACAAAATGGCAAATGCAGCACAAAATCTGCTTATTATGCATGTCTTCAGGTACTGTACGAGCAAAGGCAAGAAGAACGCCCGAGATCTCCAGCTCCACAAACAATACATTTGCTTATGCAGGTTTGGAAATCCAAGGAAATTATTCCAAGAATACAAACTTTTGCCTGGCGATTTCTCCGAAAGGCGCTTCCCACAGGGGCTCGAGCAGGAAGGTATTCAAAACACATACACAAATTTTGTTGCAGGTGTGGTATGCTAGAAGATGAGGTACACCTCTTTTTTACCTGTCCTTTTGTCAAAGCTGCTTGGTTTATTGCCCCTTGGTACATCAGAATAGAATTCATAGTTTCTTATTGCAACACTCTTGCAGAAATAATTATAGCTTTGCTTAAAATGAATCATCCTTTTGCAACTTTACCTAATATACTTACTTTTATGTGGTGCATTTGGAAGTCCAGAAATGATATGCTTTTTCAAAGAAATAAGGGTGAACCCTATCAGATTTCTATTAACTGCCAAGCTCTTATAAAAACCTTGAACTTTGTAATTTTACTTTTAATAAGCAGGATGGTTTTCAGATGCAAAAACAGGTGCCTGTAATCCCTCCGACAAGCCCTACACAAGGGAAACATTACAATCTGTTTCACCACTACAAGGAATACTAATTTTTGCAGATGCATCTTGGAAAGAAAACAAATTGGCAGGTTCAATACAACAAGGAGCATCAGGTTTGGGAATTTATATCCAAAACAATTTGGATAACAGCAAATGGTGCATCAGGATTCAAGCCTCAACGCAACAGCAATCTTCAGTGTTTCAAGCAGAGGCAGCAGCTCTCCTTTTAGCAGCACAGATTGCAAATATTCTTAAACTTGACAGGCCCATCTCTTAACAGACAACCAGGTACTTGCCAGGATTGCAGCAGCCAAAAGAATTGATCATCCTCTACTGCACTGGAATGCTAGAATGCTCCTAGCACAATTTTTCAGGACTGCATCTAGTGCTTCATTTCAGGTTTACCATATATCCAGGGAACTCAACGGAGAGGCTCACCAATGTGCTACACAGGCTCTTAGGCTCAACCTAAACCAGCCTATTTACAGTTGTTTAAATTCAGCTCACTCCCGAGATGAATGTCCCATTTTGTCTATTTTACATAATGTACATCTCCAAAACTTTGTAATACTTGCTGTCTGGTGCAGCTGAGCTGAATGAAATTTGGCGCATTTGGCGCCACTGTTTGTCCAAAAAAAAAAAACATAAACTAGATCGATCATGAGACAACCAGTAGTGGGACACCAGCTTTATTTCCTTAGTGGAACAACAGCTTTATTTCCTCAGTGGGACAACAGAGGAAGGAAACCAGAATACTCACAATCCCAAACTACAAACTACACTCCAATCCAACCCTCTCATGACCAACAGATGGCTGCTGCACGGACGTTCCTTCTCCATGCCGGGCCAACTTCAACGATGCCCACCCATTGGCTCCGCCGCCGCCGCCGCCGTGGAAGATGCAAATGGATGAACCCTCCCAGCGGTCCGTGAGTGGCAAACGGCCTTCTCTTCTTCACCCATAAAACTCTTGTTCTTCTCATTCTCTTCTTCTCCAGTCATCGACTTGTTCATCGCCGTTGTTGCCGCAGCCTCCTGGCTGATCCTCCTCCGGAGCCTCTCTTGCCTCACATGTATCTGTGCATAGCTAAACCCCATGGAAGCCATATTGAGTAAAGAATTCAGCTACAAAGATGGATACTTGAGTTAGTGCGATTGGGTGGTCGTTTATGTGTTCATACATGCGTGTATTTATAGACACTAGTTGGAGTTGTTGGTGTGGGAACCGTGTGCGGAGTTGCTAGTTTCTATGGGCTTATCTCCTTTGGCGGCAGCCGTCAGGCGTCACAATGGGAGGCTTTGAGGTCGCTATCGTTGAAACTTGAAAGTTTGATGACTTGGGGATGGTTACTCACTTGGAGTACCCCAAGACAGAATGCTTTGGGCTTATTGGTGGAATGAGATGAATTCCACTGCCATCAGGTTAACTCCACTTCATACTTAACTTTTGCATGTCTCATGTCTGTCTTAAACTTTTCCAGATGGGTACTGACGTGTTGACTCCATCTCAACGAGATATTGTATTCACAAGTTTAATGAACTCCAGAACTGGTAGGTACTTGCACTTTGAAAGTATGCCAGAGAAATCTCGACCACAATTCTAGTAGTAGTAGTATTTTAAACTTTGGATTTGGTTGGTCATTGCACTCACTTTTGAGAGTGCACCGCCGGAGAGCTCTTGACCACTACAGTAGTTGCCGAAATTGCAGTATTTTATCATCAGTCAACTGATGAACTGAAGTGACTATCTAGTCACCGCCGACCAAATCAGCGCACAAAATAGTGTTGGTGTAATCCTTAGGACTTAATATCATCACATCATAATCTCGAGAATTTCAGAAACAGAGAAGACTGTACATACATTTCATGCTACAAAATTAGTAAGAAAATAATCTCCATATCCATACACATCTCTGCACTGAGACATACATAAACAAAACTGGCCTCCAGAAATATTATAGCAACACTAGGAGTCAGGGAGACACTGCGCAACTTCTTTCTTCCTTTTCCTTCTCGTGAATGCTATCAACTCGCCAGTGCCATTTTTCTTTTCAGATTTCCCATCTCCATCTATTTTAGTAAGCTCCATGGTTGGTAGGGTCTCCACATTTTCAAGTGAAAGACCTGTCACTTTCCTCCTTTTAGTTATTTCATCCTGATCCGGACACCCGTCACCAACGGAATTATCATCTACCAATGTATCAATTGCTTTTCCATTGAATGAAGCATTACATTTCTCTCGAACACAAGTGATATGTGCAGGTATGAGAGCAAGTTTTGGCAGAACTGCGGGGTCCAAAGTGCCATTATCAATCTGATCATCAACATTTTCTTGCATGATAATATTTTGCACCACATGAACTCTCTGCTCAACAGCATTATCCTTAGGCAGTTTCCAAACAGAATCTCGCAGCTCACTGGACCCTGGCACTCCAGCAGCAGGTTCTTCCCGTTTAGGACCTGATGGAGGTTCAGAATCTCCCCATGTTGATCTTAACTTGTTCACAGATGCATTCAGGATCTCTCCAGGTCCAGTGGCACTCAGAGGTTCACCAATCGCCCCTAGAGCTATACTATTGTCCGCTCTAATGTCCACAATGTGCTCGGCTGTAGCATCCTTCCCAGTTATACTAGTGACTTTTTGCAGCTGACCGTTATGTGAAGATACACCTAATGTCTTGTGAGATTCTGGACCATCTGATGGTTTACTCACAGTTCCCTGATCTGCTATGTTATCAAGATAAATATGAGTGGCCTCCATGTAATTATCATTCATAAATATGAACGGTGCATCAGCAACCTCCTGCGATTCCTGATTCTCCTTGCTGTGGATCTTATTGTTATCAGTACGTTCAACAGCCTCCTGCTCATCCACAATCTCACTGGGCACACTGGAAGTTAGCAGATGACCTTCTTCATTCTTCATCTCTGCATTTGAAGTCTCTTCCAGCATAGCAGTCTTTGCAGATGTATTGATAATCTCAGTCACGACATCCTCTACAGGTGTGCTGATAATGTACTGCATATTAACTTCTGTCATGGAAACATCAATAGGATCTTCTTGCTGATGCACATCCTCAGTCCAGTTGCTGTTGCCATCTCCTGTAGGTGGAGGCCTTACAGGTGTCCCTCCTTCAGGTTGAATTTCCCTCATTAGGTCCAACTGTAGTATGGCATTTCCCTCCATGTAATCATCAGTAACTTGTTCCATCTTTCCAACAGTATCTTGAACAAAATCCACAGAAGTTGAACAGGCTGTGACTGATTTAACACTCTCATTTCCTATTTCAGTTGGAGCAACAATATGCATAGCGTGCAGTGGACCTGACGACAGAACCATATGCTGCTGCTTGTAGTTTAAGTGGTTTTGTTCATTAGTGCATGGTGTGACAGCAAGCTGTACCTTCTTCATTTCAGCAGTAATATACATATCAATATCGTCAAGTGATTGTTTGACCCTTTCCGCATCCATTTCACGAGATAATAATGTTCTAATTCGAACCTGCACCCTGCTTACCAGATCAACCTGTTCATGGTCAATTAAATTTGTCAGAAAAAATAAATACACAGAAAGATCACAAACAATGAAACATTCTGAACTTCTTACCAGGGCTTTCTCACTGTGCCCAGACAATTGATAGGATATGACTGGATACTCAACTGGAGTAGAGATCCATCGACGGGTTATTCGCCAGTACCATTCTAAATAACAGTTCCTTGCACGAGTAGGATCTGAATTTACGGTATTCTGCTGCTCAGCAACTGAAAGGAGCCTATTATCCCATTGCTTAATGTACTTCTCATGGTAAGTAGACCAATCCTCATCCGTTTTACCCTGCATTGTCACACGCTCAACTGCCTCAACTGGGTCCGGAATGTGCTGTGTCATTCCGAATTGTAGTGACGCACGATCAGGCACATGCATTTCCACTATTTGGAAGCAGATCAACGGAGTTTTTGATCGCCAGACTGCAGATCCAAGTGTGCATAGCGCATGCAGGCCACCAATCAGACTTGGTTTGTACGGGTCCCATGTGATCTAGAGAACATGCAAAAATACAGTTATACCACTGTGTTTCTTGTAGTGTGCCCGTGGAGAAGACATGTATTTTTTCTGTAGTTATTGAAGTCATACCTGACAATCTGTGATAGTATCGAGCCCATGCCTGTAAAATTCGTGGTCCATGGACCGGACATTTTCACGGTTCTTGAAGGGTACATCCCATCTAATTATAAAATTGTGCTCGTTTCAGGGAGAATCAAATGAAATACTGGGAAGCGTTTACAAAACAATCTGATCTCAAGAAAACCTGCATCCAAGGGACTGATCATTGGTTAGAGACTTATTCTCCAGTCGTTCAGGACGGCCTATCTGGATATGCTCCCATGCCCATATCTGCAATGTGTATTGATTTGACATTAGTTGCTGCACTAAGTGAAAGTGCTGCATGGCTGTAGAAAATATACTACCTGAAGAAGAGTGAGAAAGGCACAGCAGTTAGCCTTGCCCTTCATGCTGGCCTTTCCAAGTTCTCTGTAGAGGTGAGCAAGAGCAGCAGCCCCCCATGCCATCTCCCCCGAGGCATCAAAATCACGGAGCAGTGCCAAGTATCTTAAGTGCACCCGAGTCCCACTTGGATCAGGAAATAAGCTGCAGCCAATTTGGTACATTATGTAGGCTCGTGTTGCACGCTCTATTTCTGACCTACTAGCCCCTTCTGGCAAGTTTGTGAAGGTTTCATGCAACCACGCAATGTTGATAGAACCACCTTTTATCTGTGGAGGTTCTTGGCCAAGCAGCTCTAAGCACAATTGTTCCCAACGACATCCTGTTGCGCCGTGCCATGTAAGTAAGAATTGCCACATCCTTCAAGAGCACTGCCATCTCCCCGAACCGCAGATGGAAGGTCTGTGTTTCACGTCGCCACCTTTCGACGAGAGCATTTAACAAAGCATGGTCTAACTGAATCCTCTTCAAGAAAGACAGGTGATAAAATCCAGCTCGCCGCAATATCCCAAGCATTCCCTCATGCTCACCTCCCATTGGTTAAGCCTTGTGCCATGTTCGATAAATCTAATAGGTTTGTACACCTGCATTTTCAGGCAAAGTGGCAACAACAAAAAGACGTCAGCAGCTGTGATTATATAGCTTGAGGAAAGCCTGTAAACTGTTACCTTCCCAACAGAGATAGCTTCAGATTTGTGAAGCTCCTGCTCCACAAGAACTGATTTATCAACAGGATCAGGATCTAGGTTCTGGTCCATCTGCAGCGAGTAGAGAATAGTAGCTGCCTAACCAAATGGACTGCAATGACCAACAAATGATGGCTTATCAGTTCATATCTGCAGAGGAACAGCCGATCAGGGACAGGTACAATACTACTCCGTTACTAACAACAAACATGGAATCGAAGAATGCAAGCATTCGTAGCTAAAATGTGATTAAAGGAACACAGGTCACGAGCATTTCAAACACATGCTTAAGCAACAAAGGCCTAGGGTTTGACCTGCGCTCGAGTCGTTGAGCCGCTGAGATTCCCGCTAAGCTGTCAGGACCCTGTTCCTGTTACTTAGCCAGGATCGGACGGCTTACAGCACCTGAGGGTTAATTTAGGTTTACCTTCCATTTGGCAGCTAAACCTGTCTGTAACACTTTTCCTAATGTAATTTCGTACTAAGCTTGGGCACGCCACTTCGATATAAAGGGGCGTGCGTGGGAGGTTGGGAGGCAAGCTATCAAACCCTAAAATTATTTTCCTTTCCCTTTCCAGTTTTCTTAGCCTAGAGTAAATAGATCTGGAGCACCGGCTCCCTCTTCTTCCCCTTCACCTCGTCAGTGGCCGCCGGGTCCTGACACTCTGGTATCAGAGCGAGCATTCCGACGGCGCTCGTCCCTACCCTCCCTCCCAATTCTTCACTCCCAAGCAGGTTATCGGACACCTCCGCGTCCGGCCGTAAAATCCCTGTTCAATTTCTCCATCGTCGCCGAGTATGACACTCACGCGCCGCTCCACATCTCGCGAGCGCGCTGCAGTGGCAGAAGAAGGGACCGAAAACGCTGCCATGGCAGAGCAACGAGCTCAAGAAGAGGACTCGTCCGCGACAACTTGCCGCGCGCCGACATCGACCTCTCGCGCCGGATAGATCTGCACCAAGCGAGCTCACAGGAGACGCACGAGATGCTCTCCTCCCTCCAGAGCGAGGTCAGCAAGATCTCCGAGCTTCTCGCCGGTCTGGCCGTCACCATCAACCGCCAGGCCAGCACGGAGACCACCATCACCTCCGAGCACGCATCGTCAACGAAAGGTCCCCCCTTTAACACCCCTCCTCCTCTCACCTCCAAGCCACTATCCGCAATTCTGGAAGGTCCGACCCCCACAACCTCACACACTCCACCACCCATTACTCACCCATTGCAATTCGGCAATCTGACACCGGAATAGCTTCCCCACCCATTCCACACCACTCAACCTGTTCGAACAAATGTCTTCCTACCACCAGACACCTCCACCTCTGTCCCAATCATGACCACCGTCCCCATTTCATCTTCCTTCCACACAACACAACACACCAACCCAATGAGTCAACCACAGTACTACAATCCCCCGAATTCCCAACCTTTTCCTGTCCACCAATACCAGCCTAGCCAAATTTCACCTATTTCACCACCGTATGCACCATACTACCACCCACCCTTCCAAGCACAACAACAACCCACTTCCTATAATCCATATCCACCCCATTCATACATGCCTACTCCTCCACAAATTCCACAACAAGACTACCCACCCCATCAGAACCCTGAACCCCATCTACGAGCACCACATGTTGAACTACCGACGTTCACAGGGGACAACCCACGTTCTTGGATATTAGAGTGTGAGGATATCTTCAATCTGGTGGGAATTCCAGCTGAACACCGAGTAAGATGGGGATTAGCACACATCCGAGGCCAAGCTAAAACGTGGATAAGCAGCTCAGGAATTAATTTGCTGTCCCTCACATGGACAAACCTTTGCCATATACTTTTGGAGCGCTTCCCAGACACACAAGCAGTAGACCCAATGGATCAGCTTCAGCAACTGAAGCAACAGACGAGTGTTAACAAGTACATTGATGAATATAAGCAATGGATGACAGCTATGAAGCGTGAACGCAGCTACTTGCCACAGGATTTCTTTGTGGACAGGTTTATCAGTGGATTGCGTGACAACATCAAACACACAGTACAGTGTCAAAAACCTGCTACTCTGCTGGCAGCTTACTGGTACTCCCGTCGGTATGAGAAAGCTTATCTATCAAATACAAGAAGAAACACTGGAAATCCCATAGCTCATGCCCCTGTGAGATTACCCCTCAACAAGGAAACAAATGGGCCACCCAGACCAAGACCTCCTCGCAAATGCTGGTACTGTCCAGATAATTGGACCTTGGGCCACAAATGCTTGCCAATGCAGGGGGCACTGAATGCAATCCAAATGCAGGGAAATTCAGATGATGAACAAGAAATGCTACAAGCAATCCAGGCAGTAGAACAACATGAGCAACTGCAGGCACAAGCAGATCTTCCTGAACATGAAGCAGCTGATCAAGTGATGCACATATCTACCTCAGCTTACACAGGCACTCCAAGTGGTGAAACAATTTCACTTTTGCTTGCTTTTAAAGGGTTTACTGCTGTAGCTCTAGCTGACATAGGGAGCACAAACACCTTCATGGATTATAACTTTGCCATCCAGAACAACATTCCCATGACTCCAGCCCAGTGCCAGGAAAGTTACAGTTGTAGGTGGCAGTGAGCTCATATCTGATGCAATAGCCACCAATTGTTCCTTCCACATTCAAGGACACCAGTTCACAACAAATTTCAGAATCCTCAAGCTCCAAGGCTCTGACATAATTTTAGGAGTAAACTGGTTTAAACAATATAACCCAGTTACTTTTGACTTTGTCCACAGAACCTTGACTGTCAAACACCAGCAAGAATATGTCACCTTTCATGACCACCTTCTCCCAGCAAGCAACTTCCTCATATCCAGTGAAGAGTGCACTAAATTATTGGAACATGGAGCATTTGGTTTTGTTCTAATGGAAGCACAAGACTTTGCTGCCCAAGAAAGTAATTCTAAAGAAATCCCAATGCATCAAGCTCTGGAACACCTCCAGGCTGAATTTGAAGAAGTATTTCAAGCTCCAGAAGGACTCCCTCCCCATAGAGCAGCAGATCACTCAATACCACTCTTACCTGGAGCAAAACCTCCTAACATCAGACCATACAGGATGTCACACAGCCAGAAAAATGTAGTGGAACAGCTAGTAAGGCAAATGCTGAAGAATGCAAAAATAAGGCCTAGTTGCAGCCCTTTTCTTTCCCCTGCAATCCTGGTGAGAAAAAAGGATAAGTCCTGGCGCTTGTGTGTTGACTACAGAGGACTCAATGATCTGACAATTAAAAACACACTACTACAGAAAGGCTTATAGACGCCAGGCGGTTAGTGACGGGCAAAATTGTGTCTGTCACTAGTAAATATTAGCAGCGACGGGCAAGAATAAGTCTGTCACTAGTAGGAAACACTAGTGACAGGCTCATAAAAATGACCGTCACTGGTATTTTTTGTGAAGTGACGCCGAAAGGAAAAATTATTTAGCGACGGTCATGTATGAATGTCTGTCACCAGTAACCCTACGATCCACATGTAAGTCCCCTTGACCCGCACATCGAAAGAAAATAACCGATTAGATTAATTCATGGAAAGGTTACAATCCTTGCACATAATTTCATTCAGCTCATAAGGATAACTTCTAGCCCAAAACTTGGTACGTCTTGAGGCCCTTCCCAAACTTTACATGACATGGCTAGTTTAGTTTCAACTCATGCATATCACTTGATTTTTAGTTTCTGATTGAATATTTTGTTTCATGTTCTCAGGTGCTAATTGCTTAAAATCTTGGCTTGCATACAATCAGCATATCAGCTCTTTTGCCAACTGATGACTTTCCAAGCTTAATACTGCTGCAGTACAAGGTTCAGAATTTAGTTCCACTTGCATAATTAATGTCGTTGTAGTACAAGGTAAATTGCAACTTCTTTTGTGCATTTGATTCTACTGTTAGATGTATGTTTGCATGCGAAAGGACAACAATTGTTCTATCATCCACTCTCGGCTAGCTAAATGTATCATAGTGCATGTATATTCCAACCGATTCAGATTCTGAGTGCTGCATAGTATAGCTAAATGTATGATAATGCTTTTGGTTTTGATTTCCTATGTAGGCTATCTTTTCTTTCAATGATGTGGTATGTAGGTCTATTACCCTTGATACTTCGAATCATCTGTTTAGGACAACTAATTGTGAAGAAACTTGTAGCTAAATAGATTTTAATGTGTCATGTACAGTGACCTGCAAGTTACTGCTAGCATATATAGTCGTATACTTCATACTTGTATCATTTTCATATTTTAGGTGACCGGACTGAAGTTTAGGAGCAAGCGGGTAATACTCTACTTGGAGAACTTGCACCTACTAACCATTCGGACGTGCTGGGCTAATGCAACTGAAGATTATTTTGGAATGCCACTAACATAGTGATTATTATAAACTATTGTACATTTGACTTTTCTTTTATCAATTCTTTCAACTCACGATTTGGGAATCAATTAGTATGTCTTTAGGATTGCCCAAATATTGTGAAGTGTTGTGCTAGCTGCAATGTTAAGTTGACATTTTGTGAGCAAATTCGAGATCTAATACATGGATTAAATTTTTTTATTACCGAAATTCAAACCAGTGAGAGGCAAAATAATGGACCTGTCACTACAAAACCCACAAGGCTGCAGCCCTCGATCGCAACTAGTGACATGCATTTCTTTTGCCTGTCACTAGTTTACACATGCTAGTGACAGGGCATGCACAAATGTCTGTCACTGGTGAACATACTAGTGACATGCACTTGCCCGTCACTAGTAACCTCATACCAGTGACTTGTCATCAGTGACAGGCGTTTTGCTCGTCACTAATGAGCCTTTTCAGCATGTCACTGGTGGCCTATTCCGCAGTAGTGACAAATTACCAATTCCAATAATTGAAGACTTACTGGATGACATGGTGCAACTGTCTTCTCTAAACTGGATCTTTGATCAGGTTATCATCAAATCCATATGAAGGAAGAAGACATACCCAAAACAGCTTTCTCCACTCATTTGGGGCATTATGAATACCAAGTGATGCTTTTTGGCCTGAGCAACGCACCAGCCACCTTCCAAGAGCTTATGAACTCTGTTTTTCATGCCATTTCTGCATAAATTTGTCCTCGTCTTCTTTGACGACATCCTGGTATACAGCAAAACCATGGAAGATCATCAACACCATTTGAAACAAGCGTTGCAAGTCCTCAGCAAACACCAACTGAAAGCCAAACTCAGCAAATGCACCTTTGGCCAGTCTCAAGTCGAGTACCTAGGCCACATCATCTCAGGTTCTGGGGTGTCTACTGACCCAGCAAAAATTAAGGCAATTCTGGAATGGAAACCACCTGCCAATGTCAGGAAGTTAAGAGGAGTATTGGGCATGACTGGTTACTATAGAAGATACATCAAGGATTATGCTCTCATTTGCCAACCACTATACCAAGCTCTGAAGAAGGATTCATTTCAGTGGGGTCCTGACCAGGAACATGCTTTCCAACAGCTAAAACTGGCAATGACAAACCCTCCTCTCCTTGCCCTGCCTGATTTCACCTCTCCATTCATTTTGGAAACCGACGCCTGTGCAACTGGAATTGGGGCAGTTCTAATGCAGCATGATAGACCCCTGGCCTTTTACAGCCAATGTTTGGGTCCTAGAAACAGCTCTGCATCCATTTATGAGAAGGAAGCCCTGGCAATCTTTCAAGCCTTGAAAAAGTGGCGCCACTACCTTCTTGGAAACAAGATAATTATAAGAACTGACCAGCAGAGCTTAAAATACCTCAACAGCCAGAGATTGCTAGAGGGTATTCAACACAAGCTCATGTTAAAACTCTTGGAGTTTGATTATTGTATTGAGTACAAAAAGGGCCCAGAAAACAGAGTGGCTGACGCCCTCTCGAGAAGATTCCAGGACAATGAACCTGACAACACAACAATGACCTGCAGTGCTATCTCTCAAGCAATTCCCACTTGGGTAGAAGACATTGGCAAAACCTATGAAGGGGACACACATTGTTCCAAGCTGCTGCAAGAACTAGCAATCAACAACAACAACCACACCAATTTCTCATTGGAGTCTGGAATTATAAGGTACAAGGGAAGAATTTATGTGGGCAATAACTCTGACATGCGACTAAAGCTCTTCCAGGCCTTTCATTCATCTGTATTTGGGGGTCACTCAGGCAATAGAGTCACCCATCATAGACTACAGAGACTATTTTACTGGCCAAAAATGAAAGCTTTCATTGCACAACAAGTTGCTGAATGTCCTGTCTGCCAGATTTTCAAATCTGAAAAGGTGTCATACCCAGGCCTTCTCAACCCACTGCCTATTCCAAGGATGAAGTGGTCCAAAATAAGTTTGGATTTCATTGAAGGTCTGCCTAAATCAAAAGGCAAGGATGTCATTTTGGTAGTAGTCGACAGACTCACCAAGTATGCCCATTTCCTCCCTTTGGCTCATCCCTACTCAGTGCAGACAGTGGCAGGTCTCTTCTTTGACAACATTGTCAAACTCCATGGTCCTCCAACCGTGATAGTCAGCAACCGCGACAGAATCTTTACAAGCAAACTGTGGCAAGAGCTTTTCAGTTCAATGCAAACATCTCTGAATTTCAGTACAGCCTATCACCCAGTGTTTGACGGACAAACAGAGTGTGTAAATCAGTGTCTTGAGCAATATCTGCGGTCCATGGCCTTCAAAGAACCCAAGAAATGGTGCAATTGGCTCCCAGCCGCTGAGTTATGGTACAACTGTGCTTACCACACCTCTATCCGAATGTCTCCATTTGAAGCCCTTTATGAATATCCACCTCCCTTGATCCAAGAAATTGCTATACCCTGCAATGTGTCTGAGGAAGCACAAGTCACACTGATTGAAAAGGATCGCATGCTCAAAACCCTCCAGCAAAATCTCAAACATGCCCAGCAGAGGATGAAGAAATTTGCAGACCAGCACCGTACAGAGAGAGATTTCTCTGAGGGGGAGGTAGTA
Organism: Puccinellia tenuiflora; assembly: GCA_012064385.1. Lineage (NCBI taxonomy): Eukaryota > Viridiplantae > Streptophyta > Magnoliopsida > Poales > Poaceae > Puccinellia > Puccinellia tenuiflora. The sequence goes on from QRDG01001524.1 coordinate 91,476, forward strand.
TACCTGAAGATGCAGCCGTATCGCAAAATAGCTCTCGGTCTCCGGAATTCGTTGAAGTTGACATCTAAGTGGTATGGTCCCTTCAGAATCACCAAGAAAGTGGGCAAGGTTGCTTATCAACTCCAGTTACCTGAAGGCACCCAATTGCACAACGTGTTCCACGTTAATCAGCTTAAGAAGCATCTGGGCAAATCTGCAGTTCCTAATGCTCGTCTACCAGTTCTGGCAGCAGATGGCAAGGTAAAAACTACACCTCTCGCTATTCTACAACGTCGTCAGATACCCCGTCCTGCTGGAGATTTCGATGTGGCAGTTCCCCAATGGCTTATACACTGGGAAAACATGGCGCCAGAGGAGGCTACGTGGGAGGACGCATCATACATCCAGGCGACTTTCAAGGATTTCAAGCCCTAAGGTCTTGAGTTGAGAGGGCGGAACTGTCAGGACCCCTGTTCCTGTTACTTAGCCAGGATCGGACGGCTTACAGCACCCTGAGGGTTAATTTAGGTTTACCTTCCATTTGGTAGCTAAACCTGTCTGTAACACTTTTCCTAATGTAATTTCGTACTAAGCTTGGGCACGCCACTTCGATATAAAGGCGCGTGCGTGGGAGGTTGGGAGGCAAGCTATCAAACCCTAAAATTATTTTCCTTTCCATTTCCAGTTTTCTTAACCTAGAGTAAATAGATCTGGAGCACCGGCTCCCTCTTCTTCCCCTTCACCTCGTCAGTGGACGCCGGGTCCTGACATAAGCTCCCCAACCGGCATGCGCGCGCTCGCCGGCGGCACTTGGCTTACTTCCCTGATTTTATTTGCCCGTCTCTTCTGGGAGTCGGATGGGGATGGAAGCCGGCGGCGTGTAGCGGGTGGGAGGCGATTTGCTCTCACTCTCCACTATAGGTGGCCAAATGGGCCATGCCAAATGGGCCGGCCCGAGGCACGGGGATTTTGGCCCGGCCCAGGCACGACACGGCACGGAACTAAACGGGCCGTGCCGCGGCATGGGCTCGGTAGTGCCCGGGTCGGCCTCTGATTTGAGGCACGCGGGCCGGCACGGCACGACCCGTTTAGCTTTTTTTATAAAAAAAATTTAACCTATTTTTGTCTTTTATTTTTATTTTTGGGTCACATTTACGCTAAATGGGTCGTGCCCGACGGGCCAACCGTGCCTAACGGGTCGTTGGCGTGCCTCCCGGGCCGTGCCGGAGGTCTGGCCACGGCACGCGGGCCGGCCCAGGCACGACACGATTAGAATCGTGCCTAACGGGCCGTGCCGGACCGTGCCGGCCCGTTTGGCCACCTATACTCTCCACTCTCCAGCTCCGGGTAAGGGAGAACCCCTCGCGTTGGACCGAGCAGCCCACTTGCATGGGCCTCACGGGTCGGGCCGACGCAGGCCCACGCGAGATGTTCCGCTGACTCCTCTCCTCTGTCCTCTCCGTGTCCGTTTCCGCTCCAGCTCGGCTCCCTCGTGCGTCGCAGCGTGAGCAATCCATCCTCTCGCGCCGCAGACTACTACTACTACTACTACTGCTACATGGCCTGGTGCGCCCTGCGCAGCCGCCTCTTCCCCCACTCCGCCGCCGCCGCCACGCCCCACCGGCTCCTGCTCTGCCTCCTCTCCACCGCGGCCCCGCGCCACTCCCACGGCCACCACCACCACCGCCGCCGCCACTACCCCTCCGTCTACGCCTCCGGGGCCGCAGCCGCCGAGGCGCCGCGCCCCATGCCGCCCATCGGCCGCGCCACGCGGCACCCCGGGGGCGCCTCCTCCGTTGCGCGCGTCTACTCCGATGTCAACTCGCAGAAGCCCAAGGAATACTGGGACTACGAGGCGCTGGAAATCGAGTGGGGGTAGGGACGGATGGGGAGCTCATATGTAACAATAGCCTCCAGATTTGCTGCTAGCTCTAGGGTTTGCGCTCTGATGTCGCCGCTCCCTCTGCGTGCGTGCGTGCAGGGAGCAGGATGGGTACGAGGTGCTACGGAAGGTGGGCAAGGGGAAGTACAGCGAGGTGTTCGAGGGCATCCGGGCCGGGAGCCAAGAGAGGTGCGTCATTAAGATCCTCAAGCCCGTCAGGAAGAAGAAGGTACAGCTTCATGTTTGCAGTGCTTGGTTTCTGTGGTTTTTTTGTGCTTCTATACTGGCTGGTTAATATGCTATTGCTGGAATGTTAAATATGAGTAGCCCTGGATTGACATATAGTAGAATCTTTAGTTGGATAGTGCAAATTTAGCTTCACACTGATAGTTAATCTTAGCATTGGTTGATGTGATTCGGTAATACTTCAGGAGCTTGTGGGAGCGTGTGACAATGTGGCTCCATGAAACTATTGCGTTAACTTGTGTGTCGAACGATTTGACATGAGACAGCGATTTCGTTTAAACTTATAACAATGTGAAAGCACACGCATTTCAAACAGTGAATAATTACAGGTGCCAAGTTCTGAGACTCCCCATGCACTGCTTCCTCCACCTGCAGTAAAGGGGTGCTCCACAGTAGCAACCTCCCCCTCTTCCATCCCTTCCCTTACCCAGTCTCACATCTGGTTTGGTGAAGGGTTCCTTTAGGCGAGGGCCCCCTATGCATGACGCCATGACCTCCTCGTTAGTTTCATATTTTTCCCAGAAAAAAGCCAGCACATATCCGCTCTTGTGGTCCTTTTTGCATCTCCTCGCGCTTCCTGGATTCATGGGCCAAGGAGCTATTATGTGTGTCGTCTGGATGAGGATGGGTGACAACAACCAAATCATTTGCCATGAGTCAGCATGCTAAGTATTTTTGCAGGGAGTTCTGACTGGCCACCATTGAGCAGCAGCAAAAGAGGGGGAACATTAAATTTGAATTCTGAAAAGACGGATGCCTTTTTTGTTATCTATCATCTCTTCTTTGTTTGCGAACCCACCTTGTAACTATGTCCTCAGGCCTTCTCAGTTTTCAGGATCTCGACTCTATTCTAGGCCCTTGTAAAATTTTGATTAATGTCAGTTGTAATTTTAGATGTGGTTAACTCCCATGCTTAGGTGAAAGAAAAATATTTGAATTTAGCGTATGCTATGTTGTCCATGGAACTGCTAATATTGGATGGTCATGCTCTGATGTAGCGTTGTTTACTCTCATATAGAAGTTTCTTCCCTTGTACTACCTCCATTCCAAAATATAAGATGTTTTGGTATGCTAAAATGGCCTACCAAAACGTATTATATTTTTGAACAGAGGTATTACTTAACTTGGCAGATAGTGATTACTAATTACTTGGTTCTTCTAGGTTTACTGTCTTACTGGCTGAGAATATGCTAGCATGTCTTTTGTGAACTTTAGGACCATGTACAGTTCAATGGTGCACACTTTATGCCGATGTTGTTGGTTATCTATTTGCTTCATCACAAAGTATTGTCATTGCATCTTGTAATGTATCTGGTGTGCCTACACTTAACCCTTAATGAATTATTTTTATGATGCAGATAAAGAGGGAAATAAAGATACTTCAAAACTTATATGGAGGACCAAACGTCATAAAGCTACTCGATGTTGTCCGAGATGATGATTCAAAGACACCTAGTCTAATCTTTGAATATGTCAACAATACTGACTTCAGAGAGCTCTACCCCACTTTATCGGATTACGATATCAGATACTATATATTTGAATTATTAAAGGCAAGAATCTGAACTGTGAAAGTAGTTAGTATACCTACATCTCTTTCTACACTGAATAAGAGTTGATAGCATATCTTGGATTCTTCCTTCGCTTTTGTTTGGGTCCGTAGAATCTCACGGGTTAATAACGTTGAATTGCGTCAATATCGAAGATTACCATTTTGACGAAGTCGGAAAGATGATCATTGCTTGCATGACATCAGCTGATCAGCACATCTGTTTGGGCGATAAACTCTTAAATTATCTCCAGGCTAATTATGTCAGTTTGAATAACATATCTAATGGAGCTGTGACTTGCGAATTGTAATAAATTTTGAACATCAACCCAATGTTTCAGCTGCAGTAAATCAAATAATTGTGTAATTGCACGCATGACGTGCAATATTACTTCCTGTTTTGCAGTATATAAACATGTATCTTAGATTATTTTTGGAGTTTCGCCAAACAAATCAGTTTGCTGAAGCTTGCAATATTCTAATGGCAAACACTGGATGCAACATACTGAACAAGCATCTACATTTATTACTCCTGCCGTCCCGAATTAGTACGGATGTATCTAGACATATTTTAGTATTTAGATACATCCGTATTTGGATAAGTATGCGTCAACTAATTCGGAACGGAGGGAGTACACATTTCTTATCCTTTAGAGTACATTTAGTTGATGGTCTTTAACTTTTCCAGGTATTTGTGTAGGCACTAGATTTTTCTCACTCGCGGGGGATCATGCATCGAGATGTCAAACCCCACAATATCATGATTGATCATGAGAAACGCCAGCTTCGTCTTATTGATTGGGGTCTTGCGGAGTTCTATCATCCCAGGATGGAATATAATGTTAGAGTTGCTTCAAGGTTAGTTCCGTTAGCTCTGGAAGTTTGATGTTCTTGGGCTTATGCAGCTTGTTAATGAGGGTATATTAAGTCCACTTATAAATGCAAGTTTGAATACTGTATTGGCTTGTGGACCTCCTAGGCTCCTACCCGTGTATATAACTTTAGCACTTCTGAATTTGGACTGGGTTTTAGAGCTCCTTTATTTCATCTGCTTGACTTTTTGTGTTACTCAATTGTAATTTTTGATTCACCTATCCGACTCAGTGGAAAGAGTCGTGCAGGGGATGAAGTTCACAGTAAGTTATGTCACTATGACATCATTCACACATATAAAGATCATAGTAATTGTTCATAATGTTTCTTAACAGTTTTCATCATTGTCTAGCTGCTCCGGCTGGTTGATTCTCGAGTATTTTTCTTCTGTTTGCAAGTGTCTTACAGCGTCATGTGCTTTTGACAGGTGCTACAAGGGCCCTGAATTACTTGTGGATTTGTTAGACTATGATTACTCATTAGATTTGTGGAGCCTTGGTTGCATGTTTGCAGCAATGGTAAGTGGCAAGTCGATGATCAGCCAATCATGTATATTAACAAACTTTTATTGATATGCATTTTTTATACTCGTAACAGATATTCCGTGTGGACCCTTTCTTTCACGGTCAAGATAACTACCAGCAGTTAGCCAAAATAACCAAGGTATGTACAGAGCTTCTCACAATGTCCATCTCCAGTTCTAGTATTTCTGACTGGCATCTACTCTTACACTCTATATGAGATAATATCTTGAATCGTGAGCTGTTTGAAATGTGAATTGGTTAAATATCTGTACAATACCCATTATTTTGACTTGGTTGGTTAAATTACACAATTTATATGTTTGATTAAATTCACACTTCTGTGTGCAATTTCATAAGTTGTCTTGCAGAAATTTAGTGAAATATCACAGTTTTTGTATCCAGCTAGTGCTATTAATGGAAAGATAACTGTATACCTAACCTGCATCTTGTAGCTTTGTAACTTTAGCATTGCAACTTACTCTCGGACCATCATAATCGTGCCTTGTACAGCACAGTGATAAGAGTGCTTCAATAGCACAATAGTTCTACGAAAAAAGAGCATAACGATATTATGTAGGCTAATACGATTGTGATTTCCCTACCCATCCAAAGGGATTGAGAACATATCTATTGCTACCAACACTTTGTGTGCTACTGTGTTACAAATGCATGGTAGTAACGCTAAAAAGTTGTGAAAAATCATGAAAAAAAATTGTGTCTCGATAAGATACGTGTCTCTAAAGGGGTTGGCCCTAATCATTGCAGTATATCACTATATTGCACTGCCCATGTTCAGGAAATCCTGTCTAGCATTGTTTATGCATGTCTATATGGTCTTTCAGAATATTGAATTATCTATAATTTGTGCAGCATCTGCTTGCCTTGCCCTTAAGCTCAATATGACTAGTTATCATATATGTTGTATTAGTTCTACGATAGTTACCTGTTTGATTTTGTTTTCATCAGCCGTTTTTGTTGGAGCAGTCTTCTCTAGGTGGCTTGTGCTCAGGGTGTTGAGCCAGCCCGCCCGGGTTCGAGTCCCAGCTGAGGCATACTCGAAATAATTCGAGTTCCAGCTGAGGTATACTTGAGCTAAACGGGTGTCTCACCTATCTACCAATGCATAGCCAAGGGAGGGATCATTCCCCCGTTGGTCAATGTTTTTCTTGTTCCACTGCACGCAAGAAATGGTTGTTCAAAACATTTGATAAATCCGATTTCATAGGAATAGCCTAGCCACAAGACGAATTATGACGAGTGCTTCTGTTGTTCCAAAGAATCAATGCTTTTGCAGTCTGTTTTTCTTCTGAATGAAATACATTTATAACTTGATGCTGTTTGATATGAGTATGGCTGATGTATGCACTACATGGTGCTGTTGTAGGTTCTTGGAACAGATGATTTCCACAGCTACCTCGAGAAATATGGTCTTCAGCTTGACCCACAGCTTGAAATGCTTGTTGGAAGGTCACATATTACTTTTGGGACATTATTTCAGAACAGCAATTTACATAATAGCATCATCTAACTATATATTTTGGCTGCAGACACAGAAAGAAGCCATGGCTAAAGTTTGTGGACTCAGGGAACAGACACTTAGTGACCCCTGAGGTGACTCACAGTTGCCTTAACAACCTGCTCCACTGCTCAATTGGATGTATTACTGATATATGTTTTTATTATAGGCTATCGATTTTCTAGACAAGCTGCTTCGTTATGATCACCAGGAAAGGCCTACAGCAAAGGAAGCCATGGTATCTCTTCCACTCGGACACCCAAGAAGTATTTTGCGAGATAATCCTACATATAGTTTCCACGTTGTTTTACACTTAAAATGTACCACCATTTTGCTTTGTGCAGGCTCATCCCTATTTCAATCCAGTAAGATTCTCGGAAAGCAACCAGGGGAATGCTCAATAGCGATTTGCAGTTTTGCACGATGACCATGACATATTTGACAATTTTTTTGATACTGTATGTCGAATACAGACTAACAGAGAAAGAGTGTATTTTAGTTTCAAGGCGCGGGCATGGTATATCCAGAATAAACGCCTTTACCTGGATGTAATTGTCACATCATTTTTTTATTTGCATTGATTCTTATTTCCCTGTTGCCTTTCAAATTATTATTTTTATCAATAAGAATCCATATCACTTGGAATACTTGTTCACCTACAAATCTTGGGCCATCATTCCTCCCTGTGTTTTGTTTAGATGCTATTTCATTGTAAGTTACCTGATTGTGTGTCGGTGTACCCTGGTCTTGCCTGTGCCCTCTGATTTTTTTTTTTTTTTTTTTTGCTTTGCGAGCACCACATGTCCTGGGAGCGGACGAATGCCTCCCAAAAAAATCGGAAATGGTATTTAAAAGTTTCAAAAAGAAACAGGGAGGTTTTTCCCCTAAAAGTAGATAATGAGGAACTCAACTAGTGTGCAAAAATCTAATCCGAAATTCGTTGTATTTTGGCTGAGCAAAAATGACAGTGCATATTTTTACAACTTGAAGATGTGTCCTTTTTTTTGGTGTAGCTAACGAATTTTGGACTGAGATTTTGAACGATGGTAGATCTCAACATTATCTACCCCAGAATTTTTGTTCCGATTTTTTAAAACTTAAAAATACCAATTTCGAAAATTTGAAAATAACTACTACCATTGAATGGAGCTCGAGCTTCATTTGTGATTTCCTGCGGTACGGCTAATTGTCAAGCTGCCACAACACTGAACCTGAGTAAAGTATCTCGGAAGCAAGTAAATCCTTTCTTCGTATCCCAGCTGCTGCTCAAAGTGTACCGCCGACCGAAGAGCAACACGGCTGGTTGTTTTTAGCTGACAACAGGCTCGTTGACAGTAGACATCTGGAGTGCTCTGTTCTAAATTCTTTCTGAAAATAATAAAGAGATGAAACATGAAATAGCCGCAGGCTAACCGGCTGACACACAGACAGCAGGCTAACTACTGCCGAGAACGTTTCCTGTGAAACGTTTCACAGGAAACACAAGCAGACCTCTGCGTGGGCAGTGGTACGTACAGAGTCAACGCACCCATCCCCGGTGTTTCTCCTCCTGGCACGCTAAAGCCACGACACGTGGTCCCGTCCACTTTGGTGCCATCTATACGTGCTTGCTGCCAAACCGATGGGTCCAACTGTCCAAGGCTCCAAGCTACTCCGGGTGGCTGGAGGCTCGCTGCGTCGACCGATCCCGCCTCGTGTAAGATGATGTAGGGTCTGCTTCACACTACGTTGTGTTAACTGATCCCTCAGAAAAAAGTTGTGTTGACTGGGGGTACTTAGAGCATTTTCAGTCGCCGATCCCGGTAACCCTCTTAGACCCTGTTTGTTTCTAGTGTTTTTGTGGGATTGGTGGGATTATCCCAGTCAAAACCCTAAATCCTCACACATTTCGAAAAACCATTTATTACTAGCGTATTTGATGGGTTTTATCCCCACTTTTCCCCGGAATTCCCTCAACTCTAGTGTATTTTTTAAATACCCAAAACACAACCCCTCACTAGTGGATTGGGGATTAATGGGGATTTGATGGGATTGGGTGAAGCTTGGGGTTTCACCCAATCCCTATGGGGATTATCCCCACTAATCCTAAAAAAAAACCTAGAAACAAACAGGGCCTTAACGGGATTATTATACGTGAGAATTCCTTATTTGGCCCTTCCTTAAAATTGTCTTCCTTATTTGGCCCTATAAAATAAAATCTTCCCAATTTGACATCTTAACTTCATTTTCTTCCTAATATGGCCCTCTAGTGCATTTTGAGCATTGAAAAGACTCTACTTGCCGGAAGAAAATGAAGTTAAGATGTCAAATTGAGAAGATTTTATTTTTTAGGGCCAAATAGGGAAGACAATTTTAAGGAAGGGCCAAATAAGGAATTCTCTCTTATTATACTTGCCGGGCCTCCGAGAAAACCAACTGTCTAGTCGCGTCACTTATATTTGGGATACGTACAATGCTGCTTAATATTTTTTCCAACCCTAACAAGCCGACCTCCTCGTATTGGGAGACACTTGGTAGCGTCGAACCAATTTCAATGAGTACATATTTAAATTTTCATTTATGTTGTATAACTACAGGCATATTTTGACAATCTAGAACTTGATTATATGTTTTTGAATTTTTTATTCTTCTAGCTCATGCCCCATATTACTAATTCATGTATGTGTGTTTATAGGCATGAGTGCTTTTTTTTCCTTCGAAAAGAATGTTAAGAACCCGACCTCTACATCTAAATGATGCATACAATATTTATTAATGATTTTTTCAATGAAAAACCGCTAAGTATATACATCAAACAAACCAAAGCACCACACAACACTTACAAATCAGACAATGGAAGGAGAAAGTATCATTTCGACCTATGCCCTAAAAACACCAACAACCCCCACTGGCTATGTATCGGGGGCATCACCGAGTTACCCTACGATGAAAGAGGAGCACACATCTGGTCTAGTAGACCCTCAGTGAGTACCTCATGTACTTGATTCAGAAACCGTCACCTCCGTCGAACTGTTGAGCCATCTTCACGGCAGTAATCCGCATAGCCCTCACCAAACCTGCCGACGACGTCATCATGGCGCCAGATAACGCATGTCTTGCGCGAGTTCATCAAGGCACGTCCGTCACCGTGCCACGCCGCTGTGACTCGTCGCCGACGCGATAGATGCACACCGCTCCACCCCTTGCCTCCCCCATCGAACGGTTGCTCAAAACGATGCACCTATGATGGAGATCGACAACGAGTGTGCGGCCATTATCCGATCACGTGCATCTATGCGAGTGTGTATCCGTTGATATATGTTATGTTTCATAAAAGATAGCTTGTAGAGGGTCGAACAGTCTTAATTTTACAAAATGTTAACATAGAGAGTAGCTAGCTAGCTAGCTTGCTATAGGATGATCATATATGGCAAGATGATCCTAGTGGGCGAATACCTCCTGTGCCACACTTTTCATCGGGATGGTGAAAAAATGCGACATCGTTCGAAGAAATAGCTACTGCGCGACGTTTCTGACGGCCAAAATAGCCAGCACACGACATGGTTGATTAAACGGTCGTAACGTTGGATTGATTTCGACATGTGGGTCATAGACTCGTGTGCTCACTTAGTTGTGCTCATAGATTTAGATTTACCAAGGGATAGTCAGTTATTCTGACAAGTGGGTCCGAACTATTTTGTCGCCGACTGAATCTTGGAGCTGTCCGTGCTGCCACCATTCCCCACCATCCCCTTCTTCTCCGATGGCGGCGGCGTCAGCCAGTTTGTTCTTGGCGGCGGCGACCGCCTGCTCGTTTCGATTGGGATCTGACCCTAGTCGCCTCGGCCGATTCGTGACCCCGCCTCAGTCTCACCCTAGTCAGACCCAGTGGCCTGCTCGTTTCGATTGGGTGGTGTGCTGAACGATGATGAACCCCGAGGAGATGGGCGAGGGTACTTTAAATAGGTAAATGAATCCCTTTTTGTCTGGATTTGAATTCCATGCATCTTTTTACCTAGATTCGTATGTGAATTGGTTCCTATTCCGCTACCTCACACGTCCCGCCGCCATTCAAAACAGAGGAGATGCTATGCGGAGGAACTTCGAATTCACTATCAAATTCTTTGTATCTATGACGAAACTAGGTGATGGTAGCGTGCGGGACATCGAGAGAGATACAATAGTGAGATTCGAGGTCGAATTTTCAGAGATTGATCCCCAAGAGCTACAGATTTTGGAAGAGAAGGCCGTGAAGAATGTGATGGAGAAACTTGGAGAGAGTGTTCTTTGGGGTCCAGAGCAAGAAGTGGCATTGTTACGGTTTGATAATTGGAAGGGAGAGTATGTGAGAATTGAGAATGGAGAAGATATGATTGAAGAAATTGATCGGCAAGATGGCTGGACAAGCAAACGGGTTACTTTTCAAGCAGAGCTCATTGATCTGGAATCAGATTCAAAGGTTGGATATGTGCCCTCAAAGTTGGCTTCGCAGATGTTAGATGATGATTGGGCTTCACGGAGGGATGTAGTGCCCATACGTACCGACGTGACAGTTTTAGCTGAGGGGGCTGATGCTGATGCAGGTGTTGTTTGTGTTAACTGGAATTCAGTCGAACTAGCTGACACTACTGATTTGGTCATTGCACCAATGGAAGACACTGAGATGGTTGAATGTTTTGGAATTCCAGTAGATGATAGAGATAAGGAGAAAGAGAAGAAGAAGAGTGATGATAGAAGTGACACTAGTGAAGGTAACAAAAATTCTTTTGAAGATGTGGATAAAGAGTTGATGGAAGAAGCTGCAACTGATGTAGATGATGCACATGATGATGAGCTGGTAACTGTGTATGATAAAGAAAACCCTCAAATTTCTGTAGGAAAGTTGTTTCCAAACATGGACGAGTTCAGAATGTGTTTCAAGACTTATGCAATCAAGAAGGAATTTGACGCCAAAACCAAGTGGACTGATAGAAAGAAGTTTTATGCGAGGTGCAGCGGTTTTGATGGGGGCGCCAGGCCTTGCAAATGGTACATTTCTGCTAGACGCCAACCTGATGGAGCTACCATCAGAGTTAATCAAATCCCACATGTATATACTTGCATTAATAGTTCACAGAATGTAACCTCAATGACATCACAAGCTTGGGTTGTAGAAAAGATCACTCCTATTTTAGCCAAGACACCAAACACTACAGCAAATAAGCTTAAAACAGATTTGGAAAAGGACTACCCAATTGTGGTGAAATATACCACAGTGTGGAAGGCAAAACAAAGGGCAATGAAAGCATTATATGGTGATTGGGCAAATACATTTAGGATGCTTTACAGTTTCAAAGCAGAGGTGGAGAAAAGGTCACCTAGCAGTGTTGTGGAGATTGATACTGAAGTAACAAAGGATGGCAAGGTCTACTTCTTTAAGTTTTTTATGGTATTAAAACCTTGCATAGATGGCTTCAAAGCAGGTTGTCGTCCATATTTAAGCATAGACTCCTCTTTTTTAATTGGAAAGTGGAATGGTCAATTGGCAGCATGCAATGCTCTAGATGGACAAAACTGGATGTTCCCTATTGCTATAGGCATGTTTCAATCAGAGACTGAGGCTTTGTGGACATGGTTTATGATGCAGTTGAAAAGATGCTTAGGGCCCGTGTCACCATTGGCAATCCACACAGATGCATGTAAAGGGCTAGAAAATGCAGTCAAGATTGTGTTTCCCCATGCTGAGCAGAGAGAGTGCTTCGGCCATATGTGGATGAATTTGATCAAAAAATTCAGAGGGGAAGAATTTGGGCGCATGTGGCCGGCAGCTAGATCTTACACTACCCAAACACATTCATATCATCTGGGTAAGATAATGGCAGCCCATAGTCCAAGGTGAGACTACTCACAAATCATCCCAGAGGAAGGCATGGCGATGAAGAGCCCTCCGGGATCGATCTCCCCTCCGGCAGAGTGCCGGGATCAGCTTCAGATTGGACCCCGAACTAGGGTTTTCGGTGACGGCGCGTCGGGGTCGAGTTTCTGGAAAATAATGGCCGCCTCGACGTTTTTAGGTCAGATGTGAATTTATAGGCGTCGGAGGGCGTCGAGGAGAGGTCCCAGGGGCAGGGGCGGGCCCCACCCACGGGTCACCCCTAGGCCGCGACATGGGTCCGTCTGGCGTCCCCTCCGGCTCTCCTTCGGACTGGTACTTCGTCGTGGAAAATAAAAAATCCTCAAAAATTTCCAGCGCGTTCCGAGAATATTTCCAGAAGTAAATTTCTGAAACAAAAAGACAGCAAAAATAGAGAACTGGCACTGGGCATCTTGTCAATAGGTTAGCCCGACAAAATGCATAAAAATGATATAAATGACAGTAAAAACATGTGACAATATCACAAACTTAGCATGGATCACTCAAAAATTATAGATACGTTTGAGACGTATCATTGGTCAAATCCACTTTGATCGTCTCGAAAACAAGTTTAAAATATGAAAATGAAAAACTAAGTGCAGATCTTTCTTAGTCACTCTGAAATGAAGCTTTGGCGATTTTATTGATTTTTATTTTATTTTTCATAACTCTAAACCCTCTCACTTGACTTGAACTCTCTGCAACATCAATCGTGGTAAGTCATTTGTGTGAAGGTTTTCTCATGAAAATACACATAGACCAAGTTTATTATTTTATATCGTAACTATGTCACATAATAAGACAATGTGCGCTGGTTTTACATTTTTTTGATTTTTTTGAATTAGTTATACTCATTTGAATGTTTGGTCAAACCCACTTTGACCGTCTCCAAAACAAGTATAAAATATGAAAATGAAAAACTAAGTGTAGATCCTTCTTAGTCACTCTGAAATGAAGCTTTGGCGATTTTATTGATTTTTTTATTTTCCATAACTCTAAACCCTCTCACTTGACTTGAACTCTCTGCAACATCGATCGTGGTAAGTCATTTGTATGAAGGTTTATTTCTCATGAAAATACACATAGACCAAGTTTATTATTTTATATCGTAACTATGTCACATAATACGACCATGTGCGCTGGTTTCACATTTTTACGATTTTTTTGAATTATTTGTGCTCATTTTAATGTTTGGTCAAACCTCACAAAAAAATGATGACCGACTCAAAATCCAAGTTTATATTTTTATATCGTAACTATGCCATATAATACGATAATATGTGCTGGTTTTACATTTTTTATGATTTTTTTGAATTACTTATGCTCAACCCTAGCTCATTCCATCCATAGCTAAATTGTGTGAATGTTTTTTATTTAAATGTGGATATAACAAGTTTTACAGCAACTTAGTGTCATAAGTAGACAATGTGCAAAAGGTTTATATTTTTTTTGATTTTTTTGAATTACTTATGCTCAACCCTAGCTCATTTGCATCGAATCATCTGCAACCTCGTACGTGATACCTAGATTGTGTGAATGTTTTTCATTGAAATGTGGATATGACATGTTTTATATTTTTTATAGCAACTTAGCTGCATAATACGACAATGCGCAAAAGTTTTATATTTTTTGATTTTTTTATTAGTTATGCTCAACCCTAGCTCAGTGAAACCCTAGCCCTAACCCAAACCCTAAACCCCGGAAACCCCGGAAACCCCGAAAACCCCGAAAACCCTAACCCTAAACCCCGAAAACCCCATCCGAAACCCCTCCCGCTTCCGAACCGTTGATTGCTGGTGAGTGATCGGTTGGGATCAGACACGCCGATCCGCGTGTGCGCAGGTGACACGCCGATCCGCGTGTGCGCTCGTTCTGCAATTTGATTGGCTCGTGGGAATGTGATGCGCTGATTGGCTGGATAGATGGGGTTTGGATCGGCCTACTGGTTCGATCTAAGCCGTTCAATAAGATCCGGCGCACCAGAATGATGCGGTGCATTGAACAAGCGTACGCGCGTCTGACTTCGTGTCCTTGGTGTGTGCTCGCCTCCACGCAGCCGTCCGTTGTATGCATGACCAGTCGCAGCTCTGCTCGCGCCGCCTCGCCTACGTCGCACCAAAGCAATTTATAACGTGTTTAGTCCCTCCTCGCTAGTTCATAGCGTGTATGACCAGTTTATAAGCCCCGAATGTGGCACCCCTACCAGAGGATCAGCCAGTATTGGTGTCCTATATCCTAAATAGGACACTCCTCCTTTTCAAGTTATAAAAGAATTGAAAATCATTTCATCTTTTCAACCTTGATATCTCGTGCAAACAAATTTAGAACCCGAGTCGAGCTCTGATTAATCCTCTTTTTCAACTTATAAAAATAGAAAATCATGTCCTTCTTGTGTGCTCGCCTCCACGCAGCCGCCCGTGCATGCCCAGTCGCAGCTCTGCTCGCGCCGCCTCGCCTACGTCGCATCAAAACAAATTTTCAGAAGCGAGCACTTACTGCATCGACACAGTCTGAACGGCGTGCTCGGCCTTGTTCCATGAGACGAAGACAAACGGCCGGCATCCATTAATATCACGGCGTGTCATATGTGCAGAGCTTGTACTCACATTATGTCATCATTGCGAATACTAGCAGCCACGTCCTGTCATGTCAAATTCAGATTTTGGTAAAAAACGAAGCGATTCTCCCATCGGTTCGCCTCCGCAGGCGGTTAATGTCCTTGAGAAACTCGCTGTGCACTAAATTTTCTCACCGATACAAGGATAAAACCAGCAGTTCCCTTTGCGGTTCGCACTTGCCATCTTCCTAGTTCTCTCCACACCACCGAGAAAACCCTCTCCCCTCTCCCCTACTCCTCTCCAAGATCAATGGCGGACGAGTGGTGGCGCAACGACGAAGTGCCTAGCGACGACGCTAGTGCCGAAGACAAGGAGGACTACGTGCCCCGGTGGGACAGGGGGTTGGCGGAGGACTCCGACGAGGAGTAGTCCCTTCTTATCCATGGAAAGACGTCGCTCTGTGGCTATTCCCCACTCCCCAGATCTGACCGAAAACGCCCCCCCCCACTCCCACACTTGTCGCCGGCGACCAAAACCACCTGCTCCGCCTAAAATCTAGCACCGCCGATCGAAGATGTGGCGGTGTGGGGGTTCAATCGGACGCGGGAGAGGCGAGGCTGGCCAATCCGCGAGCTCGCGCGGTCGTGGAAACGCGCCCGGTGGAAACCGCTCCGGCGCGGAGCGGCAACGGCTGGTGCTCTCCGACGCCGGTCGAAAGCGCGGCTCGTGCAAGTGGAACAACCACGGCCTCGCACCGCCGCCGAAGTTCTTCCGCCGCGATGTCGAAGAGTATGACCGGCACTTCGAGGCGGGAAGCTCCTCCGGCGCGGGGAGCTCCTCCGTCGCACGGACCGCATCGCTGCTGTTGCCGAAGAGGGAGGAGGAGGAGCAGGACCACCCACCGGGCGCTGGCCTCCTGCCCGGGGACTTCGCCGATGAAGACTCCCTTCCCTGGATCACCGCCGAGGTGATGAAGCATAGCAAGCTCGAGGAGGAAGACCGCGCCGCGCGGCGACGCCTGGAAGAGGAGCTCAACAACCTCCGCTACGAGCAGGGTCTCGCCGCATCACGCCAAGAGGAGGAGAAGCGGAAGAAGCGGGAAGAGGAGATGCAGGATCAGAGCTTCGAGTATGACTTCAGCTTCGACTCGGAGTGAGCGGCGCCACCGCCTCATCGCTGCCGCACCCCGAGGGCTCCGGTGAGCCCAATTTTGGGTGTTAGTTTAGGGGTAGAGCGGCGACGGCAAGCCCGATTACGCTATGTATGATTCGTTTTGCTTTAAGATTATGTAATCTGTTAACTGAAGAACTATGTACTCTGTTAACTGAAGAACTAAGCTGTGTATGGTTCGTTTCACTAAAGAACTGAAAAGTGTTGCACAATCTGTTAACTGAAGAACTGAAAAGTGTATACGACAGAGAAATATTTGTAAAATTACTGATTTTATTCAGTTAACACAAGTAAAATAAACAGATACAAATGATGCAACTATAAAACCCTCCAGCCATCATATTTGCTTGCTTCTTCAAATCGATCATCTACCTTAGATGTTTGTTTATCTTATTCAATTCCACCTTCTCCGCAGGCAGTTCAGCATTGGGCGCATTCCCCGTCGTCGGCACGGCTCTGTCCGAGCCCAAATTCTCCACAGGAAGTGGCAAATTGGGCTCCTGGGTTTTGCCTCCGCTCAAATCAATGGATCCCTCAAATTCAAGCCTCGCAATATATTCATCCATCCACTCGAAATGCCCGCATTTTGACAGCATCTGAAAACGGCAACATGAACACTAAATCTCAAATTCGACGAAAACAAATACGGAAATGGGAGAAATTAGAGCAAACTTTTGCAAAAGAACTCAGATCTAACCTTGCCCCCTTCTCCAGCATGTGGCTTGCTCAAGCATTTCACAAACTTGCATCCAAGATTGCCATGCTGATCAGTCTTACTAACCCACCGCTTCAGAGGCTCCGGGCGTGCATAGTCAGGGCATGTTGTCATCGGCACTGCACCATACCGCGGCCATGTTGGGTGCGAGGCGGAAGCGGAGGTAGACATCTCTCGACGGCCGGCGGTGCCGCACTCCGTCGCCGGAGAAGAGCAAGATTAGGGAAAGCAGGGTGAAAGGGGAAGCAATGGCAACGACACGGACGCAGCGCTGGATCGGGATCCCATCTTGTAAATTGATGACGCTGACGTGGATGCAGTTGTGGGTCCCACACTGAGTTGGATAAGTGGTGGGTCCCGCGTTGAGGTGGATAAGTGGTGGGTCCTGCGCTGAGGTGGATAAGTGGTGGGTCCAATGCTAGCCCGGCTAATATGATCCTAACCTCTAACGATTTTATCAGTTGTGTTTAAGGACGAAAGAGGGCCAGGTCGGGCCTTAGCTATTTGGGCCGTCTTAAACGTCGCGAGAGAGCTATTCTTACCAATGATGTCGCTTTCCTTCTAATACCGTGGAAAGAGGTCGCACAGGAGCTATTCGCCCGATCCTAGTATTCGCCCGATCCTAGTAGGCCATATCTGGTTCAGGCTTTTGCTTTACTGCGACGTGTGCGTCGGAGTAACCGCTAATCGTACACCACTGGTCTGATCATAATAGACCATATCTAGTCAACCATGATCGTCAGATTCGGATCCCATAGCACCAAAAAATATAAATTAGAGAGGTTTATCCCCAGCATGTACCCGCTACATGTCTACTCCTATCCACTACGGGAAATATATACTCGGCGGCTCGCTAATATGCTTGGTGCAGAGTGTGGCAACGAGCGATACTATTTTAGCTAGAACCTAATCAACCTTTATTACATCCATCTGATAGGCAGCGCAATAATTTAGCCAGCGCAAAGCACGACATATAATACGAGATCGTCTTGTCCGAGACAAATCGGATCGCATCGCTCGGCAGGCTCAATCATGGGCCGAACGTATCATGTCACCCCTGTTCCTCTTCTACTTACTGCTAGATTAGCCTAAGAGGAGACATGGCTGAATCTTGTGGATAAAGAATGTTACTATGGCAGATGTGCTGTCACATGTTCCGCTTACTATCAGTTTCAGACAGGTATTGACACCAAATAACCGGTCAGCATGACTGAATCTTGTGGAGAGATTTATGCATGGGAGTTGTCCGTGTCCACGAGCAGGATAAATTCTCATGTCATCTAGTAACGAATTCCGGGTTGTTGACGGTTAAGTTGTATGCAGATTTAATAAATGTCCATATCAATTTTCTGACGAAAATACTTATGAAAAGTTATGTTATATTGAAGGAAAAGATATGTATGTGGTTGCTTTATAAGGAAGTATCGCTTACTAAAGATAATTTAGTAAAAAGAAGATGAACTGGCTGCACTAAGTGTTTGTTTTATGATTCGTTGGAATCGATTGACCATCGTTTGTTTCCTGTAAGCTGGCTCGTTTTCTCTGGTGGTTGTCCATTTTACTTTTAACATTTCAGTCTCAATCAATATAATCAATATGTTTGGTAATTGATTTAATGGAATACAAAAGAAAACCAAGACACATATTACAATTGGTGTCTGCGTTTTTCTTTGGTCAATTTGGAATTATCATAATGATATTATTTTTAACAAATGTGTCAATGCTAATTTTTTACAGGTTATGCACGACTTCTTACTGGATCCATATGTGGTCCTGCCTTCACCATCAGAGGTTTTATGTATATCGGTTGCACTCGATTGTTGGTGGTCGTCCGGGCTATATTCAAGCAGGGTGGCTGACGACACTCCGATAGAAACCAAAATGCATAGAGACGTTACGTATATTTTATTCCACTGGCTTATTCGTGTTGCTATGTTGAGTGGCCCATAAATTGATTCTTAAAACTTTACAATACAACAAAAATATCATGTACATCATTTTTCAATGCAGATACTAGAGCTACGTTCTCATTTCAAAAGAAAGAAAGGGAAGACATTACGTACGCTACTCCGCTACAGAAACATAACAAGGCACTACTCAGACCAATGCGTACTACTACATCCTTTTCTAAATATAAGATGTTTTAGCTTTATTATTTTAGATTAAATATGAACTAAAATAAGTAAATAGATTTTCACACTAATACGCATCTAAATACATATAAATAAAAAATTAAACATCTTATAAATAAGAACGGAGGGAGTATGTGTGTTGATCATTCCGACCGACAAAGCTCAGGAAACGCGGGGGCACGCGACGTACGGTCAGTAACTTTGCATTTCACTCGCTAGTGAACGTACGATGGTCTCAAAAGTCAAAAATTTGATCGTTCGATGGTCTCGATGCTTGATGAAACCTAGATCGAATACGTACTACTACAAAGTTGGCGACGATGGTCCAGGACACAATTGTTAACTAGCTAGCTAGGCCACCCAATTGATTTACTACTCCAACCTAGCTGCGACCCCAATTAATGCCACATGATTAACCTAATCCATGAACACATAAAACCGCTTAATAGAGTGTCCTAGCTAGTACTGTACTGCAGTTAGCTAGCATTTGTAATTTTGCAGTAATACTATATACTCCACACCGTGGAGCGTGGAGTCAAAGCTCAAGTATTAGCTTGGAGTGTGGGTTAACTTTGAGTCTTTGACCCGGCTAATTAATCGGTCCCTGCCCCCACGGGATTAGCGTTTAGCAGGACAGTAATCCAGGATTAGCGCCAGCCTGCTTCGTTTTAAAATTGGGATTCTTGGAGAGGTAGAAGGGGTTCATGTGAGTACCTGAGCTTTCCAGAGGGGTCGGGGCTTTCATTTCGGCCACGACAACGATGGCGGTTCCCCACATCGTAACTTTTTTTTTTTGGCAGACATACCTGGTGTCTGGTAACTCACTAACGGTTTTCTTGGAAATGTGTCTATAACCAAAAACTGTCAGAATTTAGCTTTGATGATGGACTGACCCATCGAGGCGGCTGTCTTGAGCTTGTCTTGTATCCTGAGGCCTCCATTTTCTTTCTCGGGGTTCTAGTCTGCTAGATGATTGATTTATAACTATACTTAATTCACTAAAATTCGCTGCGACTCTAAAGTTTTTTTAGCAATTGAGTTTTTTTTTTCACACGATCTTATTTTGTTAAGGACACCATTGGCGAATAGTCACTCTAGATCACAAGCTATATGAAGCTCGGCTTTCTTAAAATTCAAATGGCTCATTTCAAAAACTAAAAACTCTTAAAATATATATACTTATGTATATGTATAGCATGTGCATACAACGATGCAAATTTTTGTCAGCCTGTCTTTTCAGATGTGGTCTACAAAATTTTGTTAATAAAAACAACACGACCTTCTTTATGGCCTTGACGTCTTCCTAGTGTCTGGCTCAACATAAGTATTCTCCTTATCCTGGTGAGGGACCTCGGCAGTGGCTCGTGCGGCAGCATTGCTTCTTCCTTGGTCAAGAAGGCGGAAATGGTGGCGGCCTCCTCCTCCTCCTTATCCTCTTCTTTCTTGGTTTTCCGCTTGCGCTCCTACTGTTCAGACCGAATGAGGATTTACAACTTCATGTTCTTTGATCACAAGCTTCCCATGCCCTCCACTAGTAGAAAACGGACCTTTTGTCCAGAGCAAGATTTTGCTCTAGTCCCGAATGTATTTTGGACCGGGACTAGAGGGGGCTCTAGTCCCGGTTCATCGGCTACGAGGCCAGCAGCCTCTAGTCCCGGGTCGTGGGCGAGCTCTAGTCCCGGTTCGTGATACGAACCGGGACTAAAGGGTCTTGGCAGACCGCAGCTGAGGTGGGGGCCAGTGCGAGACCCTTTAGTGCCGGTTCGTATCACGAACCGGGACTAGAGGTCTCACTCACTATATCATTTTCTTCCAGCCCGAGCTCAGAGTTCATATCACCATTTTTCTCCTCTCTAGCTCGAATTCATCCACATTTTTTCCACGATTTGTCAAGATTACTGGTTCTAATAGGTTAGAAACTTCATTCTCCCGGAGCTCGAGTTCATCCCCATTGCTAGTTTTGCTCCTCATTTCATTGCTATTGCTAGCTAGTGTAGCGCCCCGACCCCAGAAATATGCAATGAAGCTTTGTGCAACCGATCATGCTACACAATCGAAGGTTACTGGGTTTACCAATCCCAGGCCAAAACCTTTGGCAGGCGTGCTCGGAATGGATCATTGGCACGCAACACTTCGATCATGCCATAAGCTTAGACATAGCTATCATGCATAATAAAGAGATCAAGACTGCGGAACAACTGGCACATCACAGACTATACGACAGAAAGAGATCACATAGCAACTCATATATGAGGAAGATACAAATTACACACAAAAGGGGTCACCGACCCAACAGTACATCATGCGGAAGCGAGGTAGTTGTCTAATACAACAAGATCCAAATATATGGCCTAAGAGGCCTACACATAAACATAAATCCATGCCAGCTTGTTCCAACGTCCCAAGCTTCCACCTGGGAACCCCGAACTACTCGTCAATGTCAAAGAAAAAACCACCTGTGTGCTCGGTGTCGTCCTCCTCTGAAACAAATTATAAAGGCAGCAAGAGAGACTGAGTACGACGTACTCGCAAGTTTAGTAGGGCGATATAGGCCTAATGATGACGGAGGCTCTAAAGCTGTATAGTCTTTATTTTGCATAAAGCCAATTTTCCTTTATAAAAGACATGAGTGACCCAAAGGCATCGACTACTCAGAATATTTTCATAAAAGGGGTAAGAGAGTAAACCTTCTTCTTTGGTTCTCATTGAACCTTTAGTAACCCGAAACATCTCATCTCCACCAAGGCACTCCCTCGAATCACCCTCAAGGAAATGAACCTTTTAAACACACGTTGAGTTGCAACCTTTAGCTGCCAAGTTTTAATTAATTAGGTTATACTTTTCTATGAGCTAATCCGCCTTTCCCAAGAGTTTGTCCATAACCGTGGACACGGCTTTTCGAAAAGATTTACCCTGTAGGGGTGTACTAATTTACCCATTGGTACCGTCCGGCTCACCTGATTGGCCCTCTTCCGAGGAAGGCCGGCGAGTGGGCGCGATTAAACCTTTACCTCGCATGACACTATCCAAGAGTCATCTGTGGCGACAGGACAAGTTTACCCAGCCTATTTCAGCCCCTGCCCCCATCGCCACATCCTAAACACCATCATCCTCACCATTTCTCTTTTCCACTCACACACCCACACGCAAATGGAAATAGCAAACTAGAGGACCCTTGGATACGCCCGCACAAGTTATTCGGTTAGTAAGGAGCCCATACCCCCACCAATGGCAGCACGCTCGGTTCTTGGTTCTAGCTAAAATCACTCTCAACCTAGGCGGCAAGAATGAGGCAAAACACCATCCCCGATGGCAACTCATCCAAGCCTTTTAGCAATTTAATTAAGTACCAACAGTAACCACCATGTCCGAACATCCCATCAACATCAATATCATGGAATTAAATCACCGGACAATATAACATTTAAATAAGCATGGCTAAGCATCACTAAGAATATATACATACAACAATTGTATCTTTGTCTCCGGCCAACACATCAAACCTAGGTTTCATAGGAGGGAAGCATGTGATGGTTCAGGGGACAATGCATATCATAGGATTCTCTAACTTGATCAAAAGTGACATTGGAATCGCATGCAATATTCTGGTGGAGAAAATAATTGTATAAAACATTAGGAGGCTAGATGCCAAGAAGGTTAGGTTATCTCTTGCCTTGCTGTCGGGGTGTAGTACGGCTCGTCGGGGTAGGTAGGGTTAACCTCGACTCCGGAATCTATCGATACCCAAGCAAGAATAGAAGAACAAAATAAATCACATGAAGACAAGGTGCAATGCACAATCATGATGACATGTCAAATTTATGCAGAGATATCATCATAGGATTTAGCTAACAAATTAAATGGAGTTCCAAATAATTAGTGCAATTATTTGGAAACAACCCCATATTTATCTTAGTGACCACATTATTTATAAATTATTACATTACAAAAGATGTGGCTTAAATATGCATGAACATGACATGATTGAGTAGGTTTTGGTCTTCCGATCATTTTGGTACCTCGTTTGTGAGTTTCCAATTATCGATGAATAAATAGTGAATTAAATGATTATTTGAATTTAATTCGTTTAATCAATTTAAGAATAACATCAAATAAATATTTGTGATCATGATGTGATATTAGCATGGTTTGATAGCATTTTACATGCTGATCACTTTGATATTTTGTTCATAATTTTTGGTTAATTATTTAACAAGTTAGAATTTTCCCAATTTTGGTATTATTTATGCCATTTTAGGAATTCTTAGATAAAGGCAAAAATATTTACTCAAAGGAGCATGGCAATATTACCAATAGATAGGTAATTTTTTCTGAACAAATTGATATTTGATTTGCTAAATTTGGAGCATTAATTAAATAGTTATCCAATATTTTAAATTGCTTTTATTTTCCAAAAAGGAAAATCAAATTCACAGGCAGGCCGGCCTTGTGCCGGCCAGGCCAGGCCACAGGCCGGGCAGAGGCCCGAAGCCTCCGGCCTTTGGCCGGCCCAGGCTGGGTGTGCAGGCCGGGAGGGTGGCCGAGGCTTCCGGCCTCGTGCCGGCCCAGGCCGGGTGTCCAGGCCGGGCTTCCGCCCGAGGCATCCGGCCTTCGGCCGGCCCGGCTGGTGCCTAGGACGGGCGCACGGCTACAACATCGACGGCGCCCGACGTCACGGTGACCGGCGGCGAGACGATGCGAGGGAGAGAGAGGGGTAGCGAGAGGAGAGCCAAAGACACGGAACTCACCCTAGGGATGCTGGCGCGGACGGCGAGAGACAGGGAAGGCCGGTCGGCGACGATCACGTGCTCGACGAAGCTCGGCCGGAGCGGAAGGGGAAATGGATGCCGGTGCCGATTTAGGCAACCCCGGCCCGATTCCTTGGGTGAGGAGGAGGAGAAGGTCACGGCAGTCCTTCCTATCAGCGGCGATCTACTCGAGGTGGACCTAGGCGACGGAGGCGAGCTCGGCAACCCGGCGGCAATGGCGGGAGCTCGGGTGAAGAGGGGAACGAGCTGGAGCGGGGCAGGGGGGGGGGAATGGGATGCGATGCGAGCGGGGAACCGCGTGGAGTGGACCACCATGGCCACGGCGGCACGAGTGAGGAGGGGCACGGCGACATGGGCTCGGGAGGGGCTGGCGGCATGGCACCAGTGCCGGCGCACTGTGGAGAAGAAGACCAATTCACGGAAAACCCCCTGGCGCCAGTTATTTTAATTGCAAAAATGTTCCCCAACAACTTCAGTGATTTAATTTGGGAATATAGACATTTTCTAAAATTCCACAAAAATTCAGGTGGGCTCCCCATAACACCTAGAAGCTCCACAAAAATTTGGGTGCAAAATAAAATGTTTTGCACCACATTTGTTCATAGGATTTAAGTAATGCAAATTTTACTAATTTCCAAAATGTATTTATTTGAAGCACTTAACTATTTCCAAAAATGAAG
This sequence comes from Puccinellia tenuiflora, assembly GCA_012064385.1. NCBI lineage: Eukaryota > Viridiplantae > Streptophyta > Magnoliopsida > Poales > Poaceae > Puccinellia > Puccinellia tenuiflora. The sequence continues at coordinate 115,941 of QRDG01001524.1, forward strand.
AAATTATTCAGGTAGGCTCCTAATATGAAAATGCAACTCCCCAAAATTTTAGTTTGAATTTTTGGAAAGGTTTAGCTTGGTTTCATAATAGGATTTGAATTGAACCAATTTTGGATTCTCAAGTTTATTTCTTGTTTGGCAATAATTGGATTTTGACAATTTGTTATAAGATGTAACTTGGAACTTCCTAAACAATTTGGAAGTCCAAGAATAATTTGTTTGTCAAATTAACAATTGCATTTGGGTTGAAGTTGGAGAAGGTTTTGCTTCCCCAATTTAAAAAGGCTTTCATATGTGGATAGTTAGAAGTAGCAATTTCATATGGATGCTATGATGCAAACAAGAATGCAAAAAAGTGGAAAAATTCTTCGTATTTTTCATTACAAAGCTGGGGCTGTTACAATTGTACCCCCCTTACAGGAATCTCGTCCCGAGATTCTAGGCTTGAGTCAAGAAGGTGGGATATTCTTGGCGAAGACTAGTTTCTCGCTCCCAAGTGGCTTCTTCTTCGGAATGGTTAGACCATTGAATTTTGAGGAACTTGATGGTTTTGTTGCGGGTTTTCCTTTCCGCTTCATCCAAGATGCGGATAGGATGCTCGCGATACGTTAAGTCCTCTTGGATATCCAGCACCTCATGATCAACCCCACGGATTAGATCTTTGAAGCAACGCCGGAGTTGGGAGACATGGAATACATCATGCACATCCGGGAAGTTTGAGGGTAGCTCGAGTTGATAGGAGAGATCTCCTCGCTTGGCTAGGACGGTGAAAGGACCAACATAGCGAGGTGCCAATTTTCCCTTGATCCCGAAACGACGAACGCCTCGGAGGGGAGAGACTCGAAGATAGGCTTTATCACCAATTTCATAGTGAACCTCTTGATGGTGCTTGTCATAATAGCTCTTCTGCCGGGATTGAGCAATATTGAGATTTTCCCGGATGATACGGACTTTCTCCTCGGCCTCATTGATCACATCAGGACCGATGAGTGGCCTCTCTCCGATTTCAGACCAATTTAGAGGAGTCCTACATTTTCTCCCATAGAGTACCTCAAAGGGAGCCATTTGCAGACTGGCTTGGTAGCTGTTGTTGTAGGAGAACTCGGCGAGAGGGAGGTATTTTTCCCAACCTTTACCGAAGGAGATGACACACGCCCGAAGCATGTCCTCAAGAACTTGGTTCACCCTTTCAGTTTGACCGTCGGTTTGAGGATGATAGGCGGTGCTGAAGTTGAGGCGGGTTCCAAGAGCCTTTTGGAAGCTTTGCCAGAATTTGGACACAAATAGACTACCATGGTCTGAGATGATCCTCAAAGGAACCCCATGCAAAGGAACAATCCGGGCCATATACAGCTCTGCCAGCTTAACGGAGTTGATATCCTCGCGAACAGGGAGGAAGTGGGCGACCTTGAATAGACGGTCAATGACTACCCAAATGACATTGTTACCCTTTGGTGATCTTGGAAAGCCGGTGATGAAATCCATACCAACTTCATCCCACTTCCACTCGGGAATGGCTATGGGGCGAAGGGTACCAGCTGGCCTTTGATGTTCAGCCTTCACACGACGACAGACGTCGTATACAGCAACATACTCGGCGATCTCGCGCTTCATGCAAGACCACCAGAATTGACGGCGAAGATCTTGGTACATTTTGGTACTACCCGGATGAATAGAGATAGGTGACCCATGAGCTTCTGAGAGGATCAACTCTTTTGTGTTCCCACTCTTGGGCACCACTATACGGTCACCGAAGTAGACAACACCATTGTCATCAACAGAAAAATAGTTGGCTTTTCCATTTGCTATTTTCTCTTTGATCTCGAGGATTTCAGCATCATTTTGCTGGGCGGCCTTGATTTCATCCTCAAGAGTGGATTTGATTTCTAAGTTTGCCAGGAAACCGGAAGGAACAATTTCCAGATTCAAATGGGCAAACTCCTCATGGAGGGCAGGTTGGGCCTTTTCAACCATCATGGTGTTGCAGTAGGCCTTGCGGCTCAGAGCATCTGCCACGACGTTGGCCTTGCCGGACTGATAGTTGAGGGTCACATCATAGTCCTTGATTAGCTCCAACCATCTTCTCTGTCTCAGATTTAGATCCGGCTGGGTGAAGAGATACTTCAGACTTTGATGATCTGAGAAGATTTCACAACGGTTGCCCAACAGGTAGGGCCTCCATTGCTTCAAAGCATGAACCACGGCAGCAAGATCTAGATCATGAGTCGGATAATTTTGCTCATGCGGTTTGAGTTGTCGAGAAGCATAGGCTACCACATGGCCTTCTTGCATCAAAACACAGCCCAAGCCTTGGAGTGATGCATCACAATAGACGACAAAGTCTTTGTCGGTGTCAGGAAGGACAAGCACCGGGGTGGTAGTGAGCTTGACCTTGAGAGTTTGGAAGCTCTCTTCAGCTTTGTCTGACCACACAAACTGTTTGTTTTTCTTGAGGAGGTCAGTCAGTGCCTTGGCTATCTTGGAAAATCCCTCGATGAATCGGCGGTAATAACCCGTCAACCCAAGGAAGCTACGGATGTCCTTGACGGACTTTGGAGTAGGCCAGTCCAGGATTGCTTGAATCTTGTCTGGTATCACAGCCACTCCAGCAGCTGACACCACATGACCGAGAAAGATGAGCTCCTTTAGCCAAAACTCACACTTGGAAAACTTGGCATAGAGGCGGTGATCACGGAGCTTGGTCAAAACTAGCCGAAGATGCTCAGCATGTTCTTCTTCGGTTTTGGAATAGACAAGGATGTCATCAATGTAAATTATGACAAACTTATCGAGGTACTCGTGGAAGATGGAGTTCATCAGCCTCATGAATGTAGCCAGGGCATTTGTGAGGCCGAAGGACATGACGGTGTACTCATATAGGCCATAGCGAGTAGTGAAAGCCGTCTTCGGAATATCCTCCTTTCTGATCTTTATTTGATGGTACCCTGACCTCAGATCCATCTTGGAGAATACCGTTGCACCAGCTAGCTGATCGAACAGGTCAGTTATTCGAGGAATGGGATACTTGTTCTTGATGGTCATCGCATTCAAAGGGCGGTAATCAACAACCAGCCGAGGAACATTTGAATCCCTCTTCTTGACAAAGATGACCGGGCAGCCCCAAGGCAAGCTACTCGGACGGATGAATTCTTTTTCCAGCAGCTCATCAAGTTACTTCTTCAGTTCAGTTAGCTCTTCCGCTTGCATGCGTTAGGGCCTCTTAGAAATTGGGGCGGTTCCCGGAACCAACTCAATCGCAAACTCCACGCTGCGATCAGGTGGCATGCCAGGCAATTCCTCCGGAAAAACATCGGGAAAATCACACACCACAGCAACTTCATGCATTTCAGGCGGTGTGGTTCCTTCGAGGAAACATAGGCTGATCTCCGGTGAGAGTTGAGCGGCAGCGGTCGGAGTTGCGGACGAAGGTGACCAATAACTCACCAGCCCGACGGTTGGGTGGATCATGGAGACAGACTTGGCAGCACAGTCTAGGTTGGCCTGATATTTGATTAGCCAATCCATACCCAGAATTACATCTAGCCCATCCGACTTCAGAGCTATCAGCTGGAACGGAAAAGACCAGTAGCCTATGGTAATCTGGACCTCCGGAGCAATCCATTTAGTGTGCCAACTAGAGCCTGGTGTTTTGACCACTAGAGGGGAGTCCATGTTCACTAACGGTATTTGATGGTTGTGTGCAAAAGCTATGGATATGAATGAATGCGATGCTCCAGAATCAAACAAGACTGAAGCTGGGTAATCATTGATTCGAAGCGTACCCATGAGAACTCCGGGGTCCTCCTCAACTCCTTCAGCCGAGACGTGGTTCAGGCGGCCACGGCTGACGGTCATCTCCTTGGCGGCTGGGGTAGAGGGAGCCGATGCAGGTGCTGCGATAGCCGGTGCCTTCTGGGGACACTCCCTGGAGTAGTGCCCCGGCTGGCCACAGCTGAAGCAAGTGGGCCTTGGTGGTGGTGGAGGCAGCTGAGGGCGGAAGCCACTCCCAGCCGCACCCAAGGTCGAAGTAGCTGGGCGAGGCGGAGGTGGCCTGAACCCTGAAGACTTTGGCGCGAAGGGTGCATGAGGTACAGCGCTGAAGGGCACAAAGACCCTGCGCTTCTTGCCCTCAGAGGAAGAGGAGCTCTGGTTGTCCACGGGAGCTGGCCTCTTGGAAGCCTCCAGCTCCTTCCTACCCTGCTCCATAGTGAGAGCCTGGTTGTAGAGCTCCTGGTAGGACTGGAACTTGAAGGGTAGGAGCTCGTATCGGAGACGAGGGGCGAGCCCCTTGCGGAAGAGGTACTGCTTGTCCTCATCGTTGGTCACGTCCCGAGGGGCGTAACGGGAGAGGTGGTTGAACTCGCGCCCATAAGATTGGACGTCCATGCGTCCCTGGGTCAGGTCCAGGAACTCCCTCCTCTTGAGGTCCATGACGGGCTTGGGGATGTATGCCGCACGGAAGGCGGTGCGGAACTCCGCCCAGGTGAAAGCATGGCCAACGTCAAACATTGACACGTGGCTCTCCCACCAGGAGCCGGCGGCTCCATTCAGGAGATAGGTGGCGAAGTTGACTTGTTCCGCCACCGGAACGTGCAAGGCCGCGAACTTGTGCTCGAGGGCTCTCAGCCAATCATCCGCATCAAGCGGCTCTTTAGCTTCAGAGAATGTAGGAGGTTGGGACCGCAAAAACTCGGTGAAAGTGTTGCAGTCATTGTTCCTTCTAGCCCCTTGTTGAACCAACTGCTCGAGCAGACGCTCATTTCGCAGCCGGTTCTCCTCGATGGCCATCAGGACCTCCGCCATTGAGGGTGGCGGCGGTGCATCAGGCTCACCGGGGTTACCACGATGGGCAGGAGGCATTCTGAAGATTTGGAACAAGGACATAGTTAGTAATCAACCCTGAACAGTTAGGATAGATAAATAGAGTCCTTCCAGATATAGAGCTATAAGATGACACTAGCACAAAACAGATTTAGGCAACCACAGGTGACATCACGTCATCGCGGCGATAGCAACCGGAATTAACTGACTCGAGGCAAACACTCGACGGTAGAACCCAACCCCGAGAACCTAAACTTCGACACCAAGCTTAAAACAAATAGAGGTAAGAGATCAGAGTAGAGTGAGTTGGATGAGGAGTAAAAAGAATCCTAAGAAGGTTTTCACAACTCATTTTTAGGTTATAAATAATTTTCAACTAGACTCGACATCGACCAATAGAAAGGGTTTCCTACAGGCAGTCTTGCTCTGATACCAACTTGTAGCGCCCCGACCCCAGAACTATGCAATGAAGCTTTGTGCAACCGGTCATGCTACACAACCGAAGATTACTGGGTTTACCAATCCCAGGCCAAAACCTTTGGCAGGCGTGCTCGGAATGGATCATCGGCACGCAACACTTCGATCATGCCATAAGCTCAGACATAGCTATCATGCATAATAAAGAGATCAAGACTGTGAAACAACTGGCACATCACAGACTCTACGACACAAAGAGATCATATAGCAACAAGCGACCCAAAAGTACATCATGCAGAAGCGAGATAGTTGTCTAATACAACAAGATCCAAATATATGGCCTAAGAGGCCTACACATAAACATAAACCCATGCCAGCTTGTTCCAACGTCCCAAGCTGCCACCTGGGAACCCCGAACTACTCGTCGATGTCCAAGAAGAAACCACCTGTGTGCTCGGTGTCGTCCTCCTCTGAAACAAATTATAAAGGCAGCAAGAGAGACTGAGTACGACGTACTCGCAAGTTTAGTAGGGCGATATAGGCCCAATGATGACGGAGGCTCTAAAGCTGTATAGTCTTTATTTTGCATAAAGCCAATTTTCCTTTATAAAAGACATGAGTGACCCAAAGGCATCGACTACTCAGAATATTTTCATAAAAGGGGTAAGAGAGTAAACCTTCTTCTTTGGTTCTCATCGAACCTTTAGTAACCCGAAACATCTCATCTCCACCAAGGCACTCCCTCGAATCACCCTCAAGGAAATGAACCTTTTAAACACACGTTGAGTTGCAACCTTTAGCTGCCAAGTTTTAATTAATTAGGTTATACTTTTCTATTAGCTAATCCGCCTTTCCCAAGAGTTTGTCCATAACCGTGGACACGGCTTTTTGAAAAGATTTACCCTGCAGGGGTGTACTAATTTACCCATTGGTACCGTCCGGCTCACCTGATAGGCCCTCTTCCGGGGAAGGCCGGCGAGTGGGCGCGGTTAAACCTTTACCTCACATGAGACTATCCAAGAGTCATCTGTGGCGACAGGACAAGTTTACCCAGACTATTTCAGCCCCTGCCCCCATCGCCACATCCTAAACACCATCATCCTCACCGTTTCTCTTTTCCACTCACACACCCACACGCAAATGGAAATAGCAAACTAGAGGACCCTTGGATACGCCCGCACAAGTTATTCGGTTAGTAAGGAGCCCATACCCCCACCAATGGCAGCACGCTCGGTTCTTGGTTCTAGCTAAAATCGCTCTCAACCTAGGCGGCAAGAATGAGGCAAAACACCATCCCCGATGGCAACTCATCCAAGCCTTTTAGCAATTTAATTAAGTACCAACAGTAACCACCATGTCCGAACATCCCATCAACATCAATATCATGGAATTAAATCACCGGACAATATAACATTTAAATAAGCATGGCTAAGCATCACTAAGAATATATACATACAACAATTGTATCTTTGTCTCCGGCCAACACATCAAACCTAGGTTTCATAGGAGGGGAAGCATGTGATGGTTCAGGGGACAATGCATATCATAGGATTCTCTAACTTGATCAAAAGTGACATTGGAATCGCATGCAATATTCTGGTGGAGAAAATAATTGTATAAAACATTAGGAGGCTAGATGCCAAGAAGGTTAGGTTATCTCTTGCCTTGCTGCCAGGGCGTGTAGTACGGCTCGTCGGGGTAGGTAGGGTTAACCTCGACTCCGGAATCTATCGATACCCAAGCAAGAATAGAAGAACAAAATAAATCACACGAAGACAAGGTGCAATGCACAATCATGATGACATGTCAAATTTATGCAGAGATATCATCATAGGATTTAGCTAACAAATTAAATGGAGTTCCAAATAATTAGTGCAATTATTTGGAATCAACCCCATATTTATCTTAGTGACCACATTATTCATAAATTATTACATTACAAAATATGTGGCTTAAATATGCATGAACATGACATGATTGAGTAGGTTTTGTTCTTCCGATCATTTTGGTACCTCGTGTGAGTTTCCAATTATCGATGAATAAATAGTGAATTAAATGTTTATTTGAATTTAATTCGTTTAATCAATTTAAGAATAACATCAAATAAATATTTGTGATCATGATGTGATATTAGCATGGTTTGATAGCATTTTACATGTTGATCACTTTGATATTTTGTTCATAATTTTTGGTTAATTATTTAACAAGTTATAATTTTCCCAATTTTGGTATTATTTATGCCATTTTATGAATTCTTAGATATAGGCAAAAATATTTACTCAAAGGAGCATGGCAATATTACCAATAGATAGGTAATGTTTTTCTGAACAAATTGATATTTGATTTGCTAAATTTGGAGCAATAATTAAATAGTTATCCAATATTTTAAATTGCTTTTATTTTCCAAAAAGGAAAATCAAATTCACAGGCAGGCCGGCCTTGTGCGGGCCAGGCCGGGCCACAGGCCGGGCAGAGGCCCGAAGCCTCCGGCCTTTGGCCGGCCCAGGCTGGGCGTGCAGGCCGGGAGGGTGGCCGAGGCTGCCGGCCTCGTGCTGGCCCAGGCCGGGTGTCCAGGTCGGGCACCCACCCGAGGCATCCGGCCTTCGGTCGGCCTGGCTGGTGCCTAGGCCAGGCGCACGGCTACGGCATCGACGGCGCCCGACGTCACAGTGACCGGCGGCGAGACGACGCGAGGGAGAGAGAGGGGTAGCGAGAGGAGAGCCAAAGACGCGGAACTCACCCTAGGGATGCTGGCGCAGACGGCGAGGGACGGGGAAGGCTGGTCGGCGACGATCACGTGCTCGACGCAGCTCGGCCAGAGCGGAAGGGGAAATGGATGCCGGCGCCGATTTAGGCGACCCCGGCCCGATTCCTTGGGCGAGGAGGAGGAGAAGGTCACGGCGGTCCTTCCTATTGGCGGCGATCTACTCGAGGTGGACCTAGGCGACGGAGGCGAGCTCGGCAACCCGGCGGCAATGGCGGGAGCTCGGGTGTAGAGGGGAACGAGCTGGAGCGGGGCAGCTGGGGGGAATGGGATGCGGTGCGAGCGAGGAACCGCGTGGGGTGGACCACCATGGCCACGGCGGCACGAGTGAGGAGGGGCACGGCGGCATGGGCTCGAGAGGAGCTGGCGGCATGGCGCCAGTGCCGGCGCACTGTGGAGAAGAAGACCAATTCACGGAAAACCCCCTGGCGCCAGTTATTTTAATTGCAAAAAGGTCCCCAACAACTTCAGTGATTTAATTGGGGCATTTAGACATTTTCTAAAATTCCACAAAAATTCAGGTGGGCTCCCCATAACACCTAGAAGCTTCACAAAAATTTGGGTTGCAAAATAATATGTTTTGCACCACATTTGTTCACAGGATTTAAGTAATGCAAATTTTACTAATTTCCAAAATGTATTTATTTGAAGCACTTAACTATTTCCAAAAATGAAGAAATTATTCAGGGAGGCTCCTAATATGAAAATGCAACTCCCCAAAATTTTAGTTTGAATTTTTGGAAAGAGTTATCTTGGTTTCAAAATAGGATTTGAATTGAACCAATTTTGGATTCTCAAGTTTATTTCTTGTTTGGCAATAATTGGATTTTGACAATTTGTTATAAGATGTAACTTGGAACTTCCCAAACAATTTGGACGTCTAAGAATAATTTGTTTGTCAAATTAACAATTGCATGTGGGTTGAAGTTGGAGAAGGTTTTGCTTCCCCAATTTAAAAAGGCTTTCATATATGGATAGTTAGAAGTAGCAATTTCATATGGATGCTATGATGCAAACAAGAATGCAAAAAGTGGAAAAATTCTTCGTATTTTTCATTACAAAGCTGGGGCTGTTACAGCTAGGTGTTTGACGAAATGCCTAAGTTAGTTTAACTCAAATTCTAGGTTATTTGTGTCATGCACATTGCTAGTTTATTGGATCAATGGTTACCTTAGTTGCGATTTTGATCGCATTTGTTGTTGCATTTAAATGCATTAGATAGTTTGTATGTCAGTTTCAATGTATGTTTTAATTATGAGAACTATGTATTACATTTGGTCACTACTCTACTTTGGTTTTAATGTGATGAACTTGTATTAATTAATTTGGTCACTTCTCTATTCATGATGTTGTGTGTAATGATGTTTTCCCTTCTTATGCACAAAAGGTGCAATGGATGTACGCAGACCGATGCTCTAACGAGTACATTCAAGGCATGCGTTCTTTTCTCAATGTGGCCGAGGAAAACACGCGGAATGGTTTTATGTGTTGTCCATGTCATGTCTGTCGGAATGAGAAGGATTACTCTTACTCAAAAATCCTTCACATCCACCTGATTTAGTCTGGTTTCATGTCCGGCTATAATTGTTGGACCAAGCACGGAGAAAGAGGGGTTATGATGGAAGACAACGAAAAAGAAGAGAACAATGACAACTATCCTATGTCAACCCCTGAATACGGTGGTAATGCAAGGGGGAAGCTGAAGATGAAGAGGCACCAGATGAGCTCGTGTTAGATGATGATCTTCGTCGGGCCATCGTTGATGCACAGAGAGAAGCAGAAAGTGCAAATGAGAAGTTGAAGTTGGAGCGCATGTTAGAGGATCACAAAAAAACTTGTACCCAACTTGCGAAGATGGCAACACAAAGCTCGGTACCACACTGGAATTGCTGCAATGGAAGGGAGAAACTGGTTTATCTGACAAGGGATTTGAGAAATTACTGAAAATAATGAAGAAGTAGCTTCCAAAGGATAATGAATTGCCTGATAGTACGTACGAAGCAAAGAAGGTTCTCTGTCCTCTAGGATTAGATGTGCAGAAGATACATGCATGCATTAATGACTGTATCCTCTACCGCGGTGAGGAGTACGAGAATAAGAATGAATGCCCGATATGCGGTGCATTGCGGTATGAGATCAGAGAGATGACCCTAATGATGTTGAGGGCCAGACCCCCAGGCCCTCCAAGGTGATGTGGTATGCTCCTATAATACCACGGTTGAATCATTTTTTTCAGAAACAAAGAGCATGCCAAGTTGTTGCGATGGCACAAAGAAGACCGCAAGAAAGACGAGATGTTGAGACACCCCGCTGATGAGTCACAGTGGAGAAAAATCGATAGAGAGTACAAGGACTTTGCGGATGTGAAAGGATCATATGGGCACCTAGAGGGGGGTGAATAGGTGCTACACCAAATTTTAATACCTTTTCAATTTTAGGTTTGACACAAAGGTAAATTCCCTAGATATGCAACTATGGTGAATTTACCTATATGATGAGCAAACAACTACGACTAGGCAATTAACACGATACAAGTAAAGACAACTAAGGGATAGAGATAACCGAAAGTAGAAGCACACGGAGGTAAGGATGTATTCCCGAGTTCGTCCTTATTAAGAGAGTACGCCTTGTTGGAGGGGTGTGAGCTCGCCACAAAGGCCTACTCAAGATGCCTCAAAAGGCCTCACCCTATTCTCCGATGAACCTCACCACAAGGGTTAGGTTCACCTTCCACTATCGGAATCCTTCAAGGCGGAATCTGGAGCCTTTACAATGTTCTTGGGGCACACACCCACAACTTAATTGGGGGCTCCCAAATCAACAAATCTGCCACGATTACAACAAGTAGTAAGCAAATGAATCTAGGGAAAACACAAGCAAACCCTAGAAACGAAATCCCTCAAGTGAATGAGGGGGAAATGAAGAACGGCTTGGTGAAGATGTAGATCGTGGCCTTCTCCTTCCATCCTCCAAATTTGAGCAAGTTTGGGTGGAGGGATTGGGAGCTCTCGAAGATGTGAGCTTTTGCACTAATGGAGGAGAGAGGGACTCAAAAGCTAGCAGCTCCAAGGTAGGTGAAGGAGTATTTATACCCCTTCAAGAAATCTGCCCGTTGGAACTACGGAGGGCCGGAATATCCGGGGTGCCGGATGGGACCCCTCCAGAGAGGTTTCCCGTAAAAGACTTAGTCATATTTCCCCGGATTTCTTCCAAGAGCGGAACTTTCGGCCTGACGACCGAAACTTCCGGCCCTCCGGAAATATCTGGGGTGAACTTCCGACAGAAGTTCCAGGAACCCTCCAGATAGGTTTCCCAAATATGACTTGGCCATATTTCCAAAAAAAGTTCCAGGGGCGGAACTTCCGGTCTCACGACCGGAATTTCCGGCCCTCCGAAAATATCCGGGGCAAACTTCCGGCAGAAGTTCCGGGACCCCTCCAGAGAGGTTTCCCGAATATGACTTAGCCGATTTTCCCATAGGCCGGATATTCCGGGGTCGGCCGGAACTTCCGGGAACACGGCCGGAATTTCCGGTCCTGTTTAGCAGAACCAGCCGTAGATTTCATTTATCTTCTCCGTCTTTGATCTTGTCTTCGATCTTTTCACCTTCTTGGACTAATCACCTAAAAACCTGAATATATCACTTAAGGGAGATGATTAGTACGGAGAGTGTGTTGTCATTAAATCACCAAAACTAAGAGATGTTCTTTCAAGATGACGCAACGAATTTAAGGTTTGGTGTAAGTACAGATGGCATGAATCTTTTTGGGGAGCAGAGCTGCAGTCATAGCACCTGGCCTGTAACTCTATGTATTTATAACCTTCCTCCTTGGTTGTGCATGAAGCGGAAGTTTATTATGATGCCAGTGCTGATCCAAGGCCCGAAGTAACCCGTCAACGACATTGATGTGTACCTAAGGCCATTAGTTGAAGAAATTTTACGTATAGTTATGGGGCGAAAAAGATGTACGTGTGTGGGATGAGCACAAACAGGAGTCATTTGACCTACGAGCGCTGCTGTTCGTAACCATCAATGATTGGCCTGCTCTTAGTAACCTTTCAGGACAGACAAACAAGGTATACAATGCATGAACGCACTGTTTAGATGAGACTGATAGTACATATTTGGAGAAATGTAAGAAGATTGTGTACCTGGGGCATCGTCAATTTCTTCCGCCCAGGCATCTCGCAAGAAAGAGAGGCAAGCATTTCAAGGCAGATCACGGGAAGAAGCCTGTCCGCCATACTGGTGATGATGTATTTGCTATGGTCAAGGATTTGGATCAGATAGTAACCTTTGGAAAGGATCCTGGTAGTCAATCTGTTCCGAATGATGCTAACGGACATGCGCCCATGTGGAAGAAGAAATCAATATTTTGGGAGCTACCCTATTGGAAAGTCCTAGAGGTCCGCTCTGCAATCGACGTGATGCACGTGATGAAGAATCTTTGCGTGAACCTGCTAGGCTTCTTGGGCATGTATGGGAAGACAAAAGATACGCTGGAAGCACGGGAGGACCAGCAACATATGAAAGACCCAGACGACCTGCATCCAATGAAGATGGATAAAGGACGTCTAAGTCCTGCCAGCTACGCTCTTACCAAAGAAGAGAAGAAAATATTTTTTGAAGTCCTGAGTAGTATGAAGGTCCCGTCTGGCTTCTTGTCGAATATAAAGGGAATAATAAATATGGCAGAGAAAAATTCCAGAACCTAAAGTCTCATGACTGCCACGTGCTTATTACTCAATTGCTTCCGGTTGCATTGCGAGGGATTCTACCGGAAAATGTTCGACTACCCATTGTGAAGCTATGTGCATTTCTCAATGAAATTTCTCAGAAGGTAATCGATCCACAAATTCTACCAAGGTTACAGAAGGATTTGGTTACATGTCTCGTCAGTTTTGAGTTGGTGTTCCCACCATCCTTCTTCAATATTATGACACATCTCCTAGTACACCTAGTCGAAGAGATTACCATTCTAGGTCCTGTATTTCTACACAATATGTTCCCCCTTTGAGAGGTTCATGGGAGTCTTGAAGAAATATGTTCATAACCGTGCTAGGCCAGAAGGAAGCATCTCCAAAGGCAATGGAACAGAGGAGGTCATTGAGTTTTGTGTTGACTTTATTCCTGACATTAAGTCGATTGGTCTTCCTGAATCGCGGCATGAGGGGAGACTGAGTAGAAAAGGCACTCTATGAAGGAAATCAATAATATGTAGGGACGGACATTCTTTCACTCAAGCACACTACATAGTTCTACAGAATTCCACCTTGGCGGCTCCGTATATCGAGGAACACAAGAATATTGTACGCTCCAACAACCCGGGGAAGCCTGACTCCTGGATTAGACATGAACACATGAATACTTTCGGCGGTTGGTTGCAAACACATCTCAACAATAACGACACTGTTGAAGATCAGCTATACTTGTTGTCCAGGTCACCATCTTCGACTATATGGACTTTCCAAGGGTACGAGATTAATGGGAATACATTTTACACGGTCGCCCAAGATAAAAAGAGCACGAACCAAAACAGTGGTGTCCGCTTTGATGCAACAAACAACAATGGGTCAAAGGACACATATTATGGTTACATAGAGGAGATATGGGAACTTGACTATGGACCTACTTTTAAGGTCTCTGTGTTTCGGTGCAAATGGGTCAAGCTGACAGCAGGCGGGTTAAAGGTAGACGAGCAGTACGGAATGATAACAGTGGACCTCAACAATCTTGTGTACTTAGACGAACCATTCGTCCTTGCCAATGATGTGGCTGAAGTTCTCTATGTGAAGGACATGTCTACCAAACCGAGAAAAAATAAGCAAAATAATACATCAGACGATGAGCCAAAGCGCCACATAGTTCTTTCAGGGAAAAGAAACATCGTGGGAGTGGAGGACAAGACAGACATGTCAGAAGATTATGATAAGTTTCATGAAATTCAGCCCTTCACAGTGAAGGATGACCCAAGTCTCCTGTTAATTAATGAAGATGCTCCATGGTTACGGCGCAGAAAAAAACCCAAACACTAGATGGGGATGTTGGTGATGTGTAATAATGTATTAAACCTTTTATATAACTACACCATACTTTAATGTCTAGGGATTGCAATTATTTTTGTTGTCATCTTTGCACTAAGAGAACACTTCTATGCCGAGCTCCTCGAATATGTCCTAGGTCAGGGACCTAGGACATCTTCGAGAAGCTCTGGCGTAGAGGAGTCTTCTGTCTTCGTCTTTAGGACTAGCTTGACTACAGTATGAACCCTCCTTATTGGGCATACTACCTGCACTGACAATGATAATGCATTTTTTATTGAAAATGGCAAAATGGTTAATAGTTTGAATAGTTAGAATAATTATTTTAGAAAATAGAAAATGTTTTGGATTAGTTATTGAAATTCAATCACTTTTCATGTTGACATTTTTGTCAGATTCAAAAATATGCAAAAAAATGGTTAATGCATTTTTAATTGAAAATGGCAAAATGGCTAATAGTTTGAAGAGTTATAATTATTATTTTAGAAAACAGAAAATGGTTTTGGATTAGTTATTCAAATTCAAACACTTTTCATGTTGACATTTTTGTCAGATTCAAAAATATGCAGAAGTTATTCAACCACTTTTCAAATTCACTTTCAAACACTTATCACAGAAAATTTTGGGCCTTCGCGCGCAAAAAAAAAAAAACACCTCTAGTCCCGGCTCGTGCCACCAACCGGGACTAGAGGTGTCTTTTGCGCGCGCCCTTTTCGGCTTCCCGAAAACACCTCTAGTCCCGGATCGTGCCACCAACAGGGACAATAGGGTACTCTCTAGTCCCGGCTCTTGGCACCAACTGGGACTAGAGGACCTGGGGTATAAATACCACGGCCTCCTCCCCGGTTCAAGCCATGAACCGGGACACCGAGAAGGAGGAGCCGCCGCCAACGCTGACGACGCCGTCAGACTGCCCGAGCCCGAGCCAGCGCCGCCGTCAGGCTGCCCGAGCCCGAGCCACCGCCGCCTTCTCCTGCTCCGATCACCGCGGCCGCCCTCTTTCTCGCTGTCGAGTTTCACGAGCTGGGCGGCCGTGAATCGGCTGAAATCGGCCCGATTTTTCGTCCCCAAGTCAGGCGCCTCCGCTCTAGCACCCTCGTCGTCGTCCTGCCGTTTGGGCCCATTTTTTCGTCCTCAGGTCTGCACCGCCGCTCCGTTCTGCTCGCCGCCGTCATCGACTGCGCGGCCGTCCCCGAGCACCCACACCCACGCCGCCGTCCCCGCGCGTAAGGTACGGTCTTTATCTCCTCTCTCCCCGCCCTCCTCTCTCGCTCAAATCGAGCGGTGGCGGCTGTGCGGCGGCGGCGATCGAACCACGGTGGGCGCCGGCGCCAGCTGTGCGGCGGGGACATTTCATTAATAATATATATATATAATAAAAGGCCTAAATGCCATTACATTTTAGGAGGCCTAAAGGCCATTACATTTAGGGGCACAGCGGTGGGAGGACATAGCGGCGGTGCCGGAGGCCTAATCGTCATCGGAGAGGACGACGTAGCCCGGCGCGACCCACAGATGGGCCGGCGGTGGCTGCTCCTCCGGCGGAAGGTGGTGCTCCTCCGGCCCTACTGTGGCTGCCCCTGGGCCGGCTCCTCCTACTGCGGCGGCGACCAAATGCCGCCAGTCCAGCCCCAGGACCTGCCAAGGAGGCCTCTGGGAAGTGGAGGAACTGGCTCCAACTCCAGCTCCTCGGCCTCCTGCTCCTGGGCCATGTGCTGCCACCACGACAGTGGAATCGCCGGCGGTGGCTGGGCCGCGGCCAACACTGCCTCCCAGCACCTGATCTTGTCATCGTCGAGGGAGCGCCGGGACACCTTGTAGGCGGCCTACATCTCCGGGTGGTCGTCGTCGACCTCCTCCTCAAACCACAGCTCCTGCTCATGGCCGGGCGACGGTGCGGGGTACGCCGTGGGCTCCTGCGGTGGTGCTGGGGCCGGCGCGAAATAAGCGCGGCGGCGGTCGTCGTGCTCGTCCGCGAACCACTGGTCCCAGTGGGGGGACTCCGGCGCGTAGGCGGGGTCGTTGTAGAGGTCCGGTGGGAGGAGATGGTGGTGGCACGCGATCTCCACCACCCTGGCCCGGCCACTGGCCAGAATCGGCGGCACCGGAATCCGCTGCGGATTCAGGTGCCAGTCCTCCGGCAGGTGGACGTTGGGCCAATCCACGGGGGTGGCATTGTTCCAATGCGACCAGCACTCTTCCATGCGCACGTAGCGCGGCATCCACTGCACAGGCACGACGTGCCGGTGCCGCTCCCCCGACAATCCGCACGCCCTGCGGCGCGATGCCGAACGCCGCCGGCGGTGGCGGAGGAGGAGGAAGAGCGGCGCGCGGAGGAGGAGGAAGCGCGGCCTGTCGGTGGGAGGAGCCGCTGGCCTCGCGCTGGTTCTTGGGCAACTTGAACCACCGCGACATGGCTCCGGCGAGGGGGTCGTTGTGCACCGGCTAGGGCTAGGGCTAGATAGGGGTGGGACGGCGGTGTGGACTGAGGTCGCTATCCACACGGCGGGGTCCATTTAAAGGACCAGCTAGGGCCAGCATTGACTAGGGGGTGGGAAGACGAGGAGGCCGGTGGGTCGCTGGCAGGTGGGCCAACATTGACCACACGCGTGGCCAGTTGGGCGGTCACACGCGGATGCGGCCGTGTGGGGAAGACGGGCGGTGGGGTAGCGGGTCGCTGGCAGGTGGGTCAGCAATGACCAAGCGCTCATGGCCAGGGGGTGGACGCGGCACGTCGACCCATTGCTGGCCCAAATTGGGGCTAGCAGGTACGTAGGACGTGGGGATGGAATTTTAAAGGACCCAATGCTGGCCCAAATTTGGGCTGTAATTTTTTTTGAAACATTGCAGAAGAGCATTTTCTTTTTACAAAAATTGAAAGCATATATAATTGATTGCAGGGACATTGAGCTATGGACGTCCCATTCAGAGACGACGAGAATGAAGAACGAATGCAACAAATAATATATGCGAGTGCCCGTGGAGAAGATGCCGGTGGAGAAGATTCCGGTGGGGAAGATGATTTCAGCGCACAATTTCTGAACGACTCCGGTGAGGGACTTGAGTCAGAAGAAAGAAGAGACGACGAAGTGCCTTCATGTAATAGTGATCTCCATGTTTCCGGTGAGGAACTTGAGTCTGAACAACTCCGGTGAGATGATACAAATTAAACCGAATGCTTAGCTCCATGAATAGTGATCTCCATGTAATTAAGTACTTTATACGAAAATGTGATCTTTATGTACTACTTAATTTGTATGTGTTTTATATATGCATCAACGTGATCTTCGCGTAGTAATATAATTTATATATATACCAAAATGTGTTTTTGGCGCATCGACGTGATCCCCGTACGATGGAAACCATCTGAAACCCCTAAACCCCAAACCCTGAAAAATATTCAAAAAGAAAAAAGGACCTAAAGTTAGTCCCGGTTCGTGTTACAGACCGGGACTAAAGGTCTCCAGCCCCGCGGGCTCCTCCGTGGCCATGTGGGAGGGCCTCTTATCCCGGTTCGTGGACAACTGGGACTATAGGAGGGGGGGGGGGGGCTCTAGTCCCGCTTCCACAGTCCCGGGTGCAGATCCGGGATTAGAGGCCCTCACGACCCGGGACTAATGATGCGTTCTCTACTAGTCCGCCAATCGTGAATCGTGAGACGATTGGCGGAGGAGAATGGAGGAAAGTGGGAGGAAGAAGAAAGAAGATGAGGGCACTCGGAGATCCCACATGATGTAGATGTGTATAATGGGCACCTGATGATCTTTGAGAAGTGATTAATCAGAGTGCAGCTACAAGCAAAGAGAAAAAAGG
Organism: Puccinellia tenuiflora; assembly: GCA_012064385.1. Lineage (NCBI taxonomy): Eukaryota > Viridiplantae > Streptophyta > Magnoliopsida > Poales > Poaceae > Puccinellia > Puccinellia tenuiflora. The sequence goes on from QRDG01001524.1 coordinate 133,798, forward strand.
GGAGAAACAGAAGATCGACGCAAGTTTAAAAACATAAAAGATGTTGAGGTGAACAAGTCATCGACAAGTGGAATAAACCGTCAAGTCAAGGAGGCTAACTGATGAACCAAAGGTTAGAAAAAAGTAGAGAACATGCGTTGTAGTTCTACACAATTTGTCAAAGAAACAATCACATCAATAATATGCCGTTTTATTATTTCAACGACGACCGAGACATCATATTGCTCATCAACCGTCTGTATCTGAAGATTCGTGCTATAGCAAAAGTGATGAAAAACAATCTCAATGCAGAATAACCATTGAGAACCATACAATCGAACATTAAAATCCGTGCAGGTGCAGGAGTTATAAAAACAATCTGAATCTGATGGTCTCAAGAGTAAATATTTCCGCTCTGTTGGTACATATGACGATCGACATACTGGCGCTGGTTGGTATATACGAGAAATTGCTCTGTTATCACACAACACTATAGAGTTAAACACTAAGGGCATGTACAATGGTTGATAAGATCGATCTTATTATAAATCTGCCACGTAATATAGATATGACAATAAAAGTACTACCTCTGTCCTAAAAAGGATGTCATAGATTTGTCCAAATTTGGATGTATCTATACACTAAATCATGTCTAGGTATATCAAAATTTAGACAAATTTATGACATCTTTTTTGGAACCGAGGGAAAATGATGTACAATGATTGATAAGACCGACTTTTCTATGCTCACTAGTAGAGAACAGGGCATCAGTACCGGTTGTATAGGGCCTTTAGTACCGGTTGTGCAACCCCTTTAGTACCGGTTTTATATACAACCGGTACTAAAGGCCCTCCACGTGGGCACAGCAGCGCGCGCGCAGGCGGAGGACCTTTAGTACCGGTTGGTAATACCAACTGGTATTAAAGGTTCCTGCATTTTTTGCCCCCCTTATTTTTTCAGGGAGGTTAGGTTTTCGGTTTTATTTCTTTTCGCTTATTTTTCGGGGTTTAGGGTTTCTGTTTTTTTCCTTTTCGCTCATTTTTTAGGGTTTCGGAGGAGAGCACGTATAAAGTACCCACTACACATATAAAGTACTCACTACACATATAAAGTACTCACTACACATATAAAGTACTCTCGTTAATTACATATAAAGTCATAATTACAATGGAGATCAACGCTAGCTAGTACATGCACGGAGGGAGTCTATTTTTCGACATAGTAGAATTCACCGAATTCATCTATGACATGCGTCAGCATGAATCCCGCCAATTTCTCCGCAATAGCTTTTACGCGGTTTTGTGGTAGGAGCTGGTTCCGCTTCCTTGACATCTTTAAAAGAAGGAGATCCGGTCAGTTATGATCGAAACTAAACACAATTGATGGTTGTAAAATAAAAGTTGTATATGATGTTTACATACCTCTCGATTTCTTACATTATTGACTCTCTCATTGACCCTCATGTGAATATACTCGTAAACGTAGTATCCACATAGTTGAGTCCCCTGTGGTTGTCGCAGACACCACTATACAAGAATATAATTTAATCAAATAATAATCAAGAGAATGATAATGGTATTAGAAAGATACACAGACCTAGATACGTAGTAGTACTTACTTTGTTAGCCTTGAACTCCAGCTTATCTTTCCATTCACCACGTTCTTCCGCGATGAACTTTCTCCAAACCCTGCCCGGAAAAGAAAATGAATTGAGGAATTATTTTATATACTTTTGATATCCGGAAATGAACGAAAGTGGACGATATAGTGCGATTGAAATTACCTCTTGAGCATTAGACGCACGCTTTTGTAATCATCTTGATCTCTCCTTAATGAGTCCCAGACTTCAACTTCTCCTTCGTCGAGTCTAATGATAAACAGAATGAAGTGGAACCTGCGCACATTTATATACGCAGGTATTTAGAACTCATCAATTACACTTATTATCGGGAAAGCAAAATAGAATGTGTACAAGACAGTAACACTAACCCGAAGTTGTAAGGAAAAAGTATTTCCTTTTTGGTACTTTGTCGCTTAAAAAACGTTAGCAAACGGTCCTCTGTGTCCTGGACATACAGAGGACTTTCTACGGTGACTTCATGAACTTTATCCGGGTCAATGAACCCAATGTCCCAGATTCCTCCCATTCGGCATGCATGAATCTTCATTCTGCATAATAGCGTACAAAAGAATGTTGTGAGGATAATTACAAGCAATGAAACGAGCTTAACTATAAATAATTAAATTACACGAATAAATTACTTACAGACAATGGCAGCTGATGATAGATTTGTCGAGAGCAAGTTGATTGTACATCTGAAAAAGTTCGGAGAACTCAACCTGCACACCATATTCTCGGAAGTAGTGTTGGTCCTTAACTCCCGCCATGAGATATTCTCTCCCTTGTTTTGTGGTGGCCATGTACCAGTTATTCAATTTATATAACTGTTTTGTTAGAGCACTCGGATTTTCGACCAGAGGCAGCCCGAGTTCAAATTTAGGTTGAATTGTTATCTGCGATATTTGGTAACTTGTGTCGCCAATGACAACTTCTCCATGCTCGATTTCCCGAGCTTCAGAAGGCACAATGAGCGGGGCGATCGATTGTGCTTCTTGTTCTGCGAGCTGGGCAACTCTTTTTCCGCACGCTTTATCTTTCTCCATCTATGAGGAAAGTACCTTGTCAATACCTCGCTCATAGTCTGAAAGGGGCGGTGGTGGAGGTTCATATAGGTTGTCAACGGTGCGATCTTTTACCTCCGTTGGTATAGTCTTCAGAAGTTTCTTTATGGGGTCAACTCTTGCCTCCAGTCTTTCCTTTTTTTTCTGTTCAAAAAAGTCTTTAGCCTTGCCTTGTGTGCTCAGTTTTAATTCCTCCATAGTCATCTCACCAGCTAACTTCTCAGGAGCCTTGACTTCCTTGGGTTTTCTTGCACGTTTCTTGACAGGGGACGACGTGAACAGCTTCCGCTTTGTCAAATTACTGCTAGTGGGCGCAGCAGTCGGCTGACGGGACGGCGCGGGCGATGGACTCGGGGTGGGCTCCCAATCGTCGGGGGAGGAGGGTGGACTTTGCTGTGGTGAATTTCTAACCAGAGGAGTCGGTGGCCTTGGCGCCGAGTCTGGAAACTTGATGTATTTCTTCTTCCATAGAACGATACCAAGCTCGACTTCTCCCAATGTCTTCTCGCCTTCAGCTCCAGGAATGTGAAGATGCATTGAGTTGAATCCCGACAAAACTTTCGTGACCCCGACACGAGCAAATCCAGCTGGAATCTCACCAAAATGGAAGGTTGCTCCAAGTTGATGTGGTAAAGCATAGCCATTCGCCACCGGAAAACTAAGGTTATTCATTGGCGCATGTAACTCACAATTTGTCTTCTCCGTGATATCATGCACGGGGTAGCATGCCGCCGACGGTTCATCAACTGCAGGATCTTGTAGCCGCGTGGAACCCACGCTGCTTTTCCGCTGAGATGGGCAGACTTCGACTGCATGATCTTCTACTCGCGGCCGAGATTCCCTTTGCTGGGTAATTAAAGCCAGTTGCTCCTTCACATCATGCATCTGGCGTTCTAATGCAGTATACCTCTCCGCCTCCCTCTTCTTACTTCTGCAATGTTTTCTATAAGTTGCAGAGTCCTCCGGAAACCCTTCAAGAAAACCAACCCCGCCTCCTCTGCCTCGACATCGTCCCCAGTGTTCTTTATTCCCGAGGGCGAGTGAAAGCTCGTCGTCCTCTCTATCGGGAACATATTTTCCCTGTCGGACTAGTTCTATTGGGTTAACTAGTTTTTTGGCGACTCTTGTAATTCTTTTCTTCCATTTTCCCTGTGCAACAATCAGCCCTGTGTCTGGGTCCAAGACTGCCCCATGCGCGAACAACCAGAACTTGGACCTGTCGGGCCAGCCATCTGTCTGTGGAGTGATCCCTTTTTTACGCAGCTCGTTTTCATAGGCTTCCCACTTAGGCAAGGCAGTCTTGTAGCCAACTGAGCCCAAACGATGGTGATATTTCTTCTTCTGAGCATTCAACTTATTTTGGGTCGATCGGGCCACAGCGACGGCCGATTTCTTATACGCCGCAAATTCAGGCTAGTCATCTTTTAGCTTCTCTAGAGGTCCGGTGAAATTTGGAGGTTCTTTCGCATATTTCTCCACAATCCGTTCTTCCAGTTGTTGAATTGCTGGGCCATCTTGCTAAGAGTCCATTCCTTAACTTTGTCCTTCCTCTTCTGTGGGAGATCTGCCGGTAGGGTGAAAGAAGCCAATATCGAGGCCCAAAGGGTATCTTTAATTCTTTCCTCGAGATATTTTGCGCCAATGTTGGCTTTCTTCGGCTTATTCCATTCTGCAACGGTGATCGGGATCATGTCCCTAACAAGAACACCGCATTGAGCTACATATTTAGTGTAGATTCCTTCGGGTTTCTCCGATTTGCCTTTTACACTAACTTCGTCGATCGACAACTTTGCACCATCCGGCAGCTTTACCCCTTGGTTCGGGCCTCGTTTAGGGATTGACGACTTAGATCCAGAGGGCTAAAAGAAAAATGTTTCGTTAATAAGTGCAATATAAATCAATTAATGCATGTAGCTAGTGATCAACAAGACTAATATATACCTCGCCGGAGTTTTCTAACGGCACTTCTTCGTCGTCGTTGTCGTCTCTGAAATTTTCTAGCTCAAGTCCCTCACCGGAGTCGTTCAAACATTTCGCGCTGAAATCTTCGTCATCTTCTTCGCCGGAATCTTCTCCATCAGAATTGGGTCCTGCAGCCTTATCATATATAATTGCTTGCATCCGGTCTTCATTCTCCTCGTCTCGGATGAAGGGGGCGTCGTCTCGGGTGATGGGGGCGTCGTCCTCCATAGCTCAATGTCACTGCAAATTTTTAATTCATAGCAAACAACTTTAAATTTCATTGCAACTAAAAATAACATTGCTTTGATAAATTTTCAAACTTTGCTAAATTTACTTATACACTAATGAAATAATTTTCAAACTTTGCTACTAAAATTTTCTAACTTAGCAATATTTCAAACTTAGGAATATTTCTAACTTAGCAATATTTCTAACTTAGCAATGTTTCAAACTTAGCAATGTTTCAAACTTTACTATGTTATCTAAATGACTTAGCAATATTTCTAACAAAATTGCTACACTAATAATAAACTAAAATAATTTTCAAACTTTGCTACTAAAATTTTCTAACTTAGCAATATTTCAAACTTAGGAATATTTCTAACTTAGCAATATTTCAAACTTAGCAATATTTCAAAATTTACTATGTTATCTAAATGACTTAGCAATATTTCTAACAAAATTGCTACACTAATAATAACCTAAAATAATTTTTAAACTTTGCTACTAAAATTTTCTAACTTAGCAATATTTCAAACTTAGGAATATTTCTAACTTAGCAATATTTCAAACTTAGCAATATTTCAAACTTTACTATGTTATCTAAATGACTTAGTAATATTTCTAACAAAATTTCTACACTAATAATAACCTAAAATAATCTAAACAAAATTGCTAAGTTTAAAAATTGCTAAACTTTCAAAATTGCTAACTTTCAAAATTGCTACACTAAAAATTGATAACCTATAATAACCACAATAATAAGCTAAACAAAACTTAAACTTTACTAAAAATGAAAAAAAAAATCTCAAATGCGTGTGTGGCCGGAGGTGTATGGAGGCCGGTGGAGGAGGCGCGTGGAGGCCGCGGCGGTGGAGGAGGCGCGTGGAGGCGTGGCGGCGGTGGAGGAGGCGCGTGGAGGTGTGTGGCGGTGGAGGCGTGGCGGCGGTGGAGGAGGCGCGTGGAGGCGTGGCGGTGGAGGCCGGTGGAGGTGGCGCATGGAGGGCGCGGCGGAGGGCGGCGTCGGGGCCAGGCGCGCGGTCGACGGCGTGGAGGAGGCGCATGGAGGCGTGGCGGTGGAGGCCGGTGGAGGAGGCACGTGGAGGGCGCGGCGGAGGGCGGCGTCGGGGCCGGGCGCGCGGTCGACGGCGGAGGGGCGCGCGGTCGACACGGTGGTGGAGGAGGGGCGCGGAGGGCGCGGTACGGCGGAGGGCGCGAGGGCCGCGGTTGACGGCGTGGAGGGGCGCAACACGGATCGAGGGCGGCGCCGTTGAGAAGATGATGAATCAGCGCGCGGTGGGGGATTGTTAAAACTGTTCGAACAGGCCTTTAGCACCGGTTGTTCTAAACAACCGGTACTAAAGGGTCTTTAGTACCGGTTGTAAAGAACAACCGGTGCTAAAGGTCTGTTTTGGGCCGCGGCGAATTTCGCGCGCGAAGCGCACCCCTTTAGTACCGGTTGTAGATTACAACCGGTACTAATGGGCTTTTGTTTTTTCTCTCTTATTTTTTCTTTCTTATCTTTTCTGTTTATTTTTTCTTAGATTACAACCGGTACTAATGGGCTTTTGTTTTTTCTCTCTTATTTTTTCTTTCTTATGTTTTCTGTTTATTTTTCTTTCTTATGTTTTCTGTTTATTTTTTCTTTCTTATGTTTTCTGTTTATTTTTTCTCTCTTATTTTTTCTATCTATTTGTTTGAGATTAGAGGTGAATTCATTTAATTAAAAAATTTGGAATTTGAACTTAATTAAGTCATCAAACTTATAAATTCAATATCTTTTCATATGTTTATCATTAAAAATGTAATTAAAATATCAAATTGTTGATAAAAAATGTAAGCTATCTATTTATGAAAAATTCATTTTTTTTAAATTATAGGTGAATTCATTTAATTACAAAATTTGGAATTTGAACTCCATTAAGTCATTAATTAAACTTATAAATTCAATATCTTTTCATCTGTTTATCAGAAAAATGCAATTAAAATATCAATATTCATTAATTAAACTTATATATTCATTGAAGTCCGAAGGAGGCGGGCCGTCCCCCTCGTACCTGGCGAGACCCAATATTTTGCATACATATGCATGAATATCACACACATCTCCGGAAGTTGATAGTTTAGGTCGTAAGTTTTCAAAAGCAAGTAGTAACCTAAACTACGATCACACACAAGAGAACTGCAATGGCGATCACAGACTCTGAAACTAACTTCAACCGGTTCCTGAGCCGCGGGGTGCTGAGCCGCCGGCGCTGCGCATCCAAAGAGAAGGAACCCTCACAGGGTCATAGCTCACGTGAGAAGGAACCCTCCGAAGAAACGACCACCTACTGTCATACTGCCTATCCAATAGATACATGTAGCGATGGACGTGCTCATCCTCCTCCCTGATACGGCGACGTACCACCTCCTCGGGGGCCGGCTCCCTCTGCATCGAGCGTGGCCCACGCGACTGCCACCACAGAAGATCCGGGTCGACGACGTCACCCGGATTCCTCACCAAGCTGCGCGTACCGGAAGGTAGCACCTCCCAGTGCCAGCCCGGTGGAGCCCAGTCCCGCACATCGCCCCTCTGGTCCAACATGGACATCGTCGCCGAGAACACCTAAGTCAAAAATGCCTAAGTCAAAATTTTGTTACAATGGAAGAGTGATGAGGTTGCAGATATGAGTTTAGATGTGATATGGCAATGGCGGCCAAGCCTACATATATATAGTGAGAAATTACGGGAAGACGAAGGCGAGAAGCGGTGGAAGAAGCACACGGATCGTGTGTTTCCTTCGAGCACTTGTGGGCCGTTGGATCGGAAGCACACGGATTGTGTGTTTCCTTCGAGCGCTTGTGAGCCGTTGGATCAGAAGCACACGGATCGTGTGTTTCCTTCGAGCACTTGTGAGCCATTGGATCGGAAGCACACAGATCGTGTGTTTCCTTCGAGCGCTTGTTAGCCGTTGGATCAGAAGCACACAGATCGTGTGTTTCTTTAGAGCGCTTGTGAGCCGTTGGATCAGAAGCCTCGTGTGTTTCCTTCGAGCGCTTGTGAGCTGTTGGATCAGGGCCTTTAGTACCGGTTCGTGTTACCAACCAGGACTAAAGATGCACACGGATCGTGTGTTTCTTTCAAGCGCTTGTGAGCCGTTGGATCAGGGGTGTGTTTCTTTTGAGGGCTTGTGAGCTGTTGGATCTGCACTCCCACCTCATCCACAGGTACACCTTCTAATCGCCTATAAATAGCGACGTCCCTACAGCGAACGGCACACAACGAGCGTCTACCTTTGCCACCGAACCCAATGGTTGGATTTAGCCTACCTGTTGGCATGTTCCCTGGCATTATTGTGTTTGTCCTTGTTCGTCGGCCAGCCATTGGAGCCAGCTCCTGTAGGTCGGTGAATAAGGACAACACAACGACGCTGTTGGAAACACAAGCCCTAAGGTAGGTTGAATCCAACCACTGGATTAGGGTGACACAATGATGAATTGCCGAGGAGGTGGGAGTGGTGGTGGTGGAAGTGGTAGCCATGCCCCTCGGTCGGATCCAAGCAGCTGCAAGGCGCTTTGATGATCTACAAAATCCCAACACTTTTTGGGATGGTCGTTAGATCATCAGAGATGTCTTGCGGCTGCTTGGATCGAAAGTCGATTTGCTGCTCACGACGACGCGAGATGGATGCGCAAGCTTCCGGATGGGCAAAACCAGTGTTGGATCAGCCACATGACCCTATATGCAAATGATTCGGATTCCCGTCATACAGCCCAACGGTGCATTTGATATGCAGGCACTCACGAGCCACCGTTGGGATGTATGACGGGGAAACCGTGTTCATTTGATAAAAGGTTTAATACATTAATTATTACACATCACCAACAACATCCCTATCTAGTGTTCACTTGTTTCTTCGTGTGTGTCCCTTTCTTCTGATTGCGCCGTAGCCATGGACAATCTTCATCATTTAACACGATGCTTGGGTCAGTTTTCACTTTGAAGGGAGGAATTTCATTAAACTTATTGTAATCTTTTGACATGTCTGTCTTGTCCTCCACTCCCACGATGTTTCTTTTCCTTGAAAGAACTATGTGGCGCTTTGGCTGATCGCATGATGTATCGGCTCGCTTATCTTTTCTTTTTTTCGGTCTGGAAGACATGTCCTTCACATAGAAAACCTGAGCCACATCATTGGCTAGGACGAATGGCTCGGTGTGGTACCCAAGATTGTTGAGATCCACTATAGTCATTCCGTACCGCCGGTCCATCTCTACCCCGCCTGCCAGGTTGACCCATTTGCACTGAAACAAAGGGATCTTAAAAGAAGGTCCATAGTCAAGTTCCCATATCTGCTGTATGCAACCATAATATGTGTCCTTTGTCCCATCGTCGTTTGTTGCATCAAAGCGGACACCACTGTTTTGGTTAGTGCTCTTTTTGTCTTGGGTTTCCGTGTAAAATGTATTCCCATTTATCTCGTACCCTTGGAAAGTAAATATAGTCGAAGATGGTGACTTGGCCAACAAGTATAGCTCATCTCCAATAGTGGTGTTATTAATGAGATGTGTACGCAACCAACTGCCGAAAGTTTCCACGTGCTTTCCTTTAATCCAGAAGTTAGTCTGCTCCGGGTATTCGGAGCATAAAATATCCATGTGTTTCACGATATACGGAGTCACCAAACTGGAATTTTATAGAACTGTGTAGTGTGCTTGAGTGAAAGAATGCCCGTCCATACTTCTTGTTGCTTTCTTTCCTAGCGTGCCTTTTCCACGCAGTCTCCCCTCATGGCGCGATTAAGGAACACCGATAGGCTTAAGATCAGGAATAAAGTCAACACAAAACTCAATGACCTCCTATGTTCCATAGCCCTTGGACATGCTTTCTTCTGGCCTAGCACGGTTGTGAACGTATTTCTTTAAGACTCCCACGAACCTCTCAAAGGGGAACATGTTGTGTAGAAATATAGGACCGAGAATGGAAATCTTTTCGACTAGGTGAACTATGAGGTGCGTCATAATATTGAAGAAGGACGGTGGAAACACCAACTCGAAGCTGACAAGACATTGGACCACATCCTTCTGTAAACTTGGTAGAGTTGCTGGATCGATTACCTTCTGGGAAATTGCATTGTGGAATGCACATAGCTTCACAATGGGTACTCGAACGTTTTCCGGTAGAAGCCGCCTCAATGCAACCGGAAGTAATTGTGTCATAATCACGTGGCAGTCATGAGACTTTAGGTTCTGGAACTTTTTCTTTGCCATGTTTATTATTCCCTTTTTTTATTCGACGAGTAGCCAGAAGGGACCTTGATACTACTCAGGACTTGAAAAAAGATCTCCTTCTCTTCTTTGGTAAGAGCGTAGCTGGCAGTACATTGATACTTCTCTGGATTCTGGATGTCTCTTTCGTGCATACGTTGCTGGTCCTACCGTGCATCCGTTGTATCTTTCGTCTTCCCATACACGCCTAAGAAGTTTAGCAGGTTCACGCAAAGATTTTTCGTCACGTGCATCACGTCGATTGCAGAGCGAAACTCTAGGATTTTCCAATAAGGTAAATCCCAAAATATAGATTTCTTTTTCCACAAGGGTACGTGCTTGTTTGCGTCTTTCGGAATAGATAGACTGCCAGGACCCTTTCCAAAGAGTACTTCTAAATCCTTGACCATGCCATATATAACATCACCATCAGGGCGTGTAGGATTTGTCCGGTTATCTGCCTCAGCTTTGAAATGCTTGCCTTTGTTTCTTACGTGATGCCTGTTTGGAAGAAATCGACGATGCCCCAGATACACAATCTTGTTACCAAAATATATACTGTCAGTCTTATCTAAACAGTGCGTGCATGCATTGTATCCCTTGTTCGACTGTCCTGAAATGTTACTAAGAGCTGGCTAATCATTGATGGTTACAAACAGCAACGCCTTCGTCAGACCACAACTGTAAAATTTCGTCAACTAATGGCCTCAGATACACATCAATGTCGTTGCCGGGTTGCTTTGGGCCTTGGATAAGCACTGGCATCATAATATACTTTTGCTTCATGCACAACCAAGGAGGAAGGTTATAGATACATAGAGTCACGGGCCAGGTGCTATGACTGCTGCTCTGCTCCCCAAACGGATTCAAGCCATCTGTACTTAGACCAAATCTTAAGTTCCTTGCGTCAGCTGCAAAATGCCCAAACGCACTGTCGATGTTTCTCCACTGAGACCCATCATCGGGGTGTCTCAGCATCTCGTCTTCCTTACGGTCTTCTTTATGCCATCGCAACAACTTGGCATGCTCTTTGTTTCGGAACAAATGTTTCAACCGTGGTATTATAGGAGCATACCACATCACCTTCGCGGGAACCCTCTTCCTGGGGCTATGCTCGCCCTCAACATCACCTGGGTCATCTCGCCCGATCTTATACCGCAATGCACCGCATATCGGGCATGCATTCAAGTTCTCATACTTCTCACCGCGGTAGAGGATGTAGTCATTGATGCATGCATGTATCTTCTCCACCTCTAATCCAAGAGGGCATGCAATCTTCTTTGCTTCGTATGTATTGTGGGGCAATTCATTATTCCTTGGAAGACTCTTCTTAAATATTTGTAGCAACTCTTCAAATGCCTTGTCAGATATTCCATTCTTTGCCTTCCACTGCAGCAATTCCAGGGTGTTACCCAGCTTTTTCTGGCCATCTTCACAATTTGGGTACAACAATTCTTTGTGATCCTCTAACATGCGCTCCAACTTCGACCACTCGTTTTCACTTCCGCACTTCATCTGTTCATCAAGAATGACCCGACGAAGATCATCATCATCGGACTGATCAACAATGACCTCATGCTCAACTTCGTATTCCCCTATTGTCGTATCACCGTGTTCAGAGAATACAGGATAGTGGTCATCATCCTCTTCTTCAGGGTCTTCCATTATAACCCCTCTTTCTCCATGCTTGGTCCAACAAAAATAATTGGGCATGAAGCCTTGTCGCAATAGGTGGGAGTGTATGGTTCTTACGCTCGGATAATTCCTCGTATTCCGACATTCATCACATGGACAAATCATAAAACCATTCTTCAGCTTGTTTAACTTAACCACATCGAGAAAACGATGCATGCCATCAATGAACTCGGGAAGGCGTCGATCACCATACATCCATTCTCGGCTCATCTGCATTACATAAATACATAAAAAACCATTACACCAGCTAAATAATGAATAGAGATACATGACCAAATTAATTAATACAAGTTCATCACATTAAAACCAAAGTAAAGTAGTGCCCAAATGTAATACATAGTTCTCACGAAACATACATCAATCGAAACTAACATACAACTATCTAAAGAATTTAAATCCAACAACAAATGCGATCAGAATCGCAACCAAGGTTACTATTGAGCCAACAGCATAATGATACCAAGCCTCTTGACTAATGACATATTTTCTAATCTTTTTATGATTGACGGACATTGCATCCATCTTCATCTCGTGAGCAGCGACGACGTCGGCAAGCTTGACCCCGTGAGCATCAACAATGTCGGCAATCTTAAAGTCCAATACCATCTTCTCTTCCAGGCATTGGAGACGAAGATCTTCACTTATCTTCAATTTTTCTTTCAAATCATTGTTTTCTTTTCTAAAAACTCGACAATAGGGTCGGCTGGAATTTCCAGTTCAACTACCTCCTAAATAAAAAATATATCTAAGTCAAGTTGGTCGGCATGATTGTTATAACCACGAAACTAAATAAATAGTTATAAAAATATACCACATCCGAATCATTGACCGGACGAGGGCCGACGGGGACGGTTATCAAAACCATGACACTATACATATAAAAAACATAAGAAAATTATACAAGAAATAATTATGCATTTAAATCATATAACTAACATTTTTTAAAATAAAAGATAAAAAAGAGGCTCACCGAGGTGGTGTTGGTTACGGAGCGGCGCGGGCGATCGACGACGGTGAGGAGAGGAGGGGACAGGACGACACTATATGAAACCACAAATTATACTTTAATTTGAGCTCAAAATGCATATAAAATAAATGAAATCCCTAACTTAGGCATTTCATCAAACACCTTGCAAGCACTACAAAAATCAAACTAGCTAAACTTGCAACAAAATGAGCTAAACTTGAAATGCCGGAAGAGAAGATGAAGAAGTTGCTAACCCTTGTATAAAGGTGCCACAAATCTTCACAAATGTTGAAGGAAAATGGGGTGAATTAGAGCTTGGGAGAGAGGAAATATGGAGTTGGGCTCGGGTTGCTCAAAAAATGGAGCTGGCCGGCTCGGGGTGGAAGAAGATATATAGGCATAGCCTCTTTAGTACCGGTTGTTATTGCCAACCGCCTTTAGTACCGGTTGTTTTAAACAGCCGGTACTAAAGGGCTGGCCGTGGGCCACCTACCGTGGCCGCATGTGCACCAACCCTTTAGTACCGGTTGGTTTTAGCAACCGGTACTAAAGAGTAGCCTTTAGTACCGGTTGTTAACACCAACCGATACTAAAGGGTTGGATGCTTGGCGTAGATATACAACCGGTGCTAATGACCCCCTTTAATACCGGTTTTTGGACAACCGGTACTAAAGGGGGCGCACCGTTACCCCCTTTTCTACTAGTGGCTGACTGGGTATCCTAAATTTGTGACGAGACATATTTTTTCTAAGAGATAATCTCTTAGTTAAAAGAAGATGTATTTTTTTCGTTTCACTCCTTCAACTTAACAATTGTTCTAGATGACATTGCTACGATAAAACAATTGTACATGCTTAAAACTCTCCTGACAAAAAGCGTTATGAACGCATACCTATGTGCCGCGCGAGCGGGCCAGGGCGACGAGGACGGAACAGAAACAAGTGTCGGTCCGTGGAGAATTACATTACACCAGCCGGCCCCGGCCCGCCAGAACCAGCACGTCATACTTTCGATACGCATGCAGTCACTGGTCCGACGACGCCGCGGGCGGGACCCCACCCACAGGCCACAGTGCTCGCCGGCCGCCCGCCCACATCGACACGCCGTGCGTCGGGGTCGAGCTATGCGCCGGGAGGGAGGACGACGCTACGGCGGGTGATCAAGGCGGTGGTATGGAGAGGCGACCGACGTGAGAATAAAGTGGTGGCCGGTGCCGGCCGGTGCATGCGTGCCCATCTCCATCTCTAGAGACCGACTACGCATCACATCGCCTTGTCGTCCATCTATGCCAATGCCATTAACTGGGACGTCCTCGGTCGATCTGATCTGTTCAACATATGGATGACAACAAGACGTGCGTCCCGTCTCGCGATGCACGCTTAGCCATGATTACTGATCCCAACAGGACACCTAATCCACTTGTAGATTTCAATTCAGAGCCCTCTCTCATCAATCATCAATCAAAATTAGATGGAGAAAATCACCAGAGTCACATCATCGATCGACCTAGGTGCTAGTACCTAGTGGCAAATAGTTTTGTGTGTCCATGGCTCGCGAGGTACATGCATGGCGCAGAATGTGGCAACTAGCAGTGTCGATAAGATCAGCAGAGTTAGCCAGTTAGGCATGCACGGCAATAATTTTGGTCACAAAGCTAGCTAGCCAGTAGCATCTCAACAACGACGATCGACAAACCATTAGTTTGACTAACCCGGTCGAGAAGCGAATCAATCGTAGGAACGCCTTTTCCACCTGGCGCCGGCACAACGTGATAAAATTCGATCGGGGGAACAAAATTAATTGGAGAGGTCGATTGAGGATGTGCTCCGGCTCGAACACGAGGACGCCGGCTCAGCGTCCGTGTCCCCCTCCGGCAAAACCACCTGCGTGAACCCGCATGCGATATCGCTCATACTGTCCGAGGATCGACCGGCACAGCGCGATCGTCTTGTCCGAGACAAATCGAATCGTATCGACTTGCCAGCAGGCTTAATTATACAGTTAGACGACGATCGAATCACATATGTACAACGCTCCTATGCTAGCTAGCAGCTACGAAGTACTGCAATGTAAACTAACAGCTAAATAAAATACGACAGTACTGCTTAATTTGCCTAGGGTTTTGCAAGCGAACTAAGGAGAGCAGTACAGTACAATACTGTCCAGTACGTCGATCATCAGTGGAGTGGAGTGTATACATATAATAGTGTGGCTAGCTAGTACCCGTAACAACAGTGCTAAAGAAACGTGTAAACAAGAGGTTGACGGTACGTGTGCGCTAGAACCGACCGACCAAACCCACATGATATGGGTGTGATTAACTTTGCGTTCTCATCATCAGTTGCCGGCGCGATCGGTCAATTTCGATCGATGTTCTCGATGCATGACCAGAGTTACTAGCCTACTACTGTATATACACTGCTGACCGGCCATGGTCCCGGACCCTTGGGGCATACTCCAATCTTGGACCCCAATTAGTACCGTCCGATTAACCTAATCCATGCACGCCTAGAGCCACTTAAAAATGTAGTAATCTAGCTAGCCAGTGTAGCTCTGCCCGATTAACCTAATCCAGTAGTATAGCATGCACACTGGAGTCAAACCACGAGATCTATCGTACAGTACGTACTACCAGTCAATCAGTGTGGATTTCCTCGATCGCAGGATAATTAGCATGACACTAATCCGGGATTAGCGCGAGGCTGCCTCCCAGCTGGCCGATCGATGCCGATGCTTGCGGTTTTAAAATTGGGATTCTTGGAGGGAGAAGGTGTTCATATGGTCCATGTGACCATACCGGGGGTTCGCCGTTTCCAGGACGACANGCTAGGTTATGTGGTATGCTCCTATAATACCACGGTTGAAACGTCTGTTCAGAAACAAAGAGCATGCCAGGTTGTTGCGATGACATAAGAAGAGCGTAAGAAAGACGGGAAGTTGAGACACCCCGCCGATGGGTCTCAATGGAGAAATCGAGAGAGAGTTCCTGGACTTTGCAGGTGACGCAAGGAACTTATGGTTTGGTCTAAGTACAGACGGTATGAATCCTTTTTGGGAGCAAAGCTGCAGTCACAGCACCTGGCCCGTGACTCTATGTATCTACAACCTCCTCCTTGGTTGTGCATGAAGCGGAAGTTCATTATGATGCCAGTTCTCATCCAAGGCCCGAAGCAACCCGGCAACGACATTGATGTGTACCTAAGTCCATTAGTTGATGAACTTTTGCAGTTGTGGGCCATACCAGGTGTACGTGTGTGGGATGAGCACAAACAGATGGAATTTGACCTACGAGCGTTGCTGTTCGTAACCATCAATGATTGGCCTGCTCTTAGTAACATTTCAGGCAGTCAAACAAGGGATACAACGCATGCACGCACTGTTTAGATAAGACTAAAGGTACATATTTCGAAAAATGTAAGAAGGTCGTGTACCTGGGGTGTCGTCAATTTCTTCTAGGCAGTCACCCCGTAAGAAAGAAAGGCAAGCATTTCAATGGTGAGGCAGATCACCGGAAGAAGCCTAAGCTCCCTGATGGTGATGTTATATTTGGTATGGTCAAGGACATAGAAGTAATCTTTGGAAAGGGTCCTGGCGGTCATTCTGTTCCGAAAGACGTCGCTACCGGACACGCGCCCATGTGGAAGAAGAAATCTATATTTTGGGAGCTACCCTATTGGAAAGTCCTAGAGGTTCGGTCTTCAATCGACGTGATGCACGTGACAAAGAATATTTGCGTAAACCTGCTAGGCTTCCTCGGCGTGTATGGGAAGACAAAAGATACACCGGAAGCAAGGGAGGACCAGCAGCGTATGAAAGACCCAAACAACAAGCATACGGATAAAGGGTGTCATTACTTAAGCAGCTACGCTCTTACGAAAGCAGAGAAGGTAATATTTTTTGAGTGCCTGAGCAGTATCAAGGTCCCGGCTGGCTTCTCGTCAAATATAAAGGGAATAATAAATATGGCAGATAAAAAATTCCAAAACCTGAAGTCTCATGATTGCCACGTGATTATGACGCAGTTGCTTCCGTTGCATTGAGGGGCTTCTATCGGAAAATGTTCGAGTACCCATTGTGAAGCTAGTGCATTTCTCAATGCAATATCTCAGAAGGTAATCGATCCAGAAAGTCTGACAAGGTTACAGAAGGATGTGGCCCAATGTCTTGTAGTTTTGAGTTGGTGTTCCCCCCATCATTTTTCAATATTATGACGCATCTCCTGGTTCACCTAGTCGACGAGATTGCAATTCTCGGTCCTGTATTTCTACACAATATGTTCCCCTTCGAGAGGTTCATGGGAGTCTTGAAGAAATATGTTCATAACCGTGCTAGGCCAGAAGGAAGCATCTCCAAAGGCTATGGAACAGAGGAGGTCATTGAGTTTTGTGTTGACTTTATTCCCGACATTAAGTCGATTGGTCTTCCTGAATCACGGCATGAGGGGAGACTTAGTGAAAAGGCACGCTAGGAAAGAAATCAATGATATGTAGGGACGGGCATTCTTTCACTCAAGCACACTATACAGTTCTACAAAGTTCCACCTTCGTGGCTCCGTATATCGAGGTACACAAGAATAGTGTACGCTCCAAAACCCAGGGAAGCCTGACTCCTGGATTAAACAAAAACACATGGAGACTTTTGGCAGTTGGTTGCGATTACATCTCATGAATGAACACCGATGTTGGAGATCAACTCTACTTATTGGCCGCGTCACCATCTTCGACTGTATTGACTTTCCAAGGGTACGAGATAAATGGGAATACATTTTACACGATTGCCCAAGATAAAAAGAGTAACCAACCAAAACAGTGGTATTCGCTTTGATGCAACAGACGAGAATGGACAAAAGGACACATACTATGGTTACATAGAGGAGATATGGGAACTTGACTATGGACCTACTTTTAAGGTCCCTTTGTTTCGGTGCAGTTGGGTCAACATGAATGGAGAATGGGTAAAGGTAGACCAGCTGTACGGAATGACAACGGTGGATCTCAAGAATCTTGCGTACAGAGACGAACCATTCGTCCTAGCCAATGATGTGGCTCAGGTTTTCTATGTGAAGGACATGAGCTCCAGACCGAAAAAAGAAAAGATAAGGAAACAAATACAGCACACGATGAGCCAAGCGTCACATAGTTCTTTCAGGAAAAAGAAACATCGCGGGAGTCGAGGACAAGACAGACATGTCAGCAGACTATAATAAGTTTGATGAAATTCCGCCATTCACAGTGAAAATTGACCCAAGCATCCCGTTAAATAATGAAGAAACTCCATGGTTAAGGCCGAAGAAGCGATCATAATCTAAGTATGAGTGTAATAGTATATAAAACAATTTATGTATGAGTGTTCTCAAAACCTTTTTATGTATGAGTGTTGACAAAAACAGGTGAGAAGTTCGTGTACAAAACACACGGTATCACCTGCATACAAACCGTATTCGGTCGATGAACTGAAGGATTTCTAGATAGAACAAAACACACGGTAACCTGCATACAACCCTACTGTGGCTAGAGAGTGCCCGCATATCAAATGCACCGTAGGGCGTATGCAGGTGAAACCGTTTGATTTGTATTCGGTCGATGAACTAAATGATCAGAGCGCCTTGCCGCTGCTTGGATCCGTCATTGTGTCACCCTAATCCAGTGGTTGGATTCAACCTACCCGAGGGCTTGTGTTAGGGAACATGCCAGCGGGTAGGCTAAATCCAACCATTGGGTTCGGTGGTAAAGGTAGACGCTCGTTGTGTGCCGTTTCGCTGCAGGGACATCGCTATTTATAGGCGATTAGAAGGTGTACCTGTGGATGAGGTGGGAGTGCAGATCCAACAGCTCACAAGCGCTCTAAAGAAACACACCCCTGATCCAACGGCTCACAAGCGCTTGAAAGAAACACACGATCCGTGTGCTTCTTTAGTCCCGGTTGGTAACACGATCCGGTACTAAAGGCCCTGATCCAACAGCTCACAAGCGTTCGAAGGAAACACACGATCCGTGTGCTTCTGATCCAACGGATCACAAGCGCTCTAAAGAAACACACCCTTGATCCAACGGCTCACAAGCGCTTGAAAGAAACACACGATCCGTGTGCTTCTTTAGTCCCGGTTGGTAACACGAACTGGTACTAAAGGCCCTGATCCAACAGCTCACAAGCGCTCGAAGGAAACACACGATCCGTGTGCTTCTGATCCAACGGCTCACAAGCGCTCTAAAGAAACACACCCCTGATCCAACGGCTCACAAGCACTTGAAAGAAACACACGATCCGTGTGCTGCTTTAGTCCCGGTTGGTAACACGAACCGGTACTAAAGGCCTTGATCACATATATATGTAGGCTTGGCCGCCATTGCCATATCACATCTAAACTCATATCTGCAACCTCATCACTCTTCCATTGACTTAGGTGTCGGCGACGATGTCCATGTTGGACCAGAGGGGCGATGTGCGGGACTGGGCTCCACCGGGCTGGCACTGGGAGGTGCTACCTTCCGGGACGCGCAGCTTGGTGCGGAATCCGGGTGACGTCGTCGACCCGGATCTTCTGTGGTGGCAGTCGCGTGGGCCACGCTCGGTGCAGAGGGAGCCGGCCTCCGAGGAGGTGGTACGTCGCCGTATCAGGGAGGAGGATGAGCATGTCCGTCGCTACATGTATCTATTGGATAGGCAGTATGACAGTAGGTGGTCGTTTCTTCAGAGGGTTCCTTCTCACGTGAGCTATGACCCTGTGAGGGTTCCTTCTCTTTGGATGCGCAGCGCCGGCGGCTCAGCACCCCGCGGCTCAGTAACCGGTCGAAGTTAGTTTTAGAGTCTGTGATCGCCATATCTTCTGATTGCGATCCAACAGCTCAGAAGCGCTGCAAAGAAACACATCTTTGATCTAATGGCTCACAAGCACTTAAAGGAAACACACGATCCGTGTACTACTTAATCTCAAACAAAGTTGGATTTGATATAATATATAGATTATATTTTTGGGAACAATTTGATATATTATTTGTATTTTTCTGATAAACGGATCAAAAGATATTAAATTTATAAGTTTAACTAATGTCTTAATGAATTTATAAGTTTATTACAATTTTTTAAAACTTAATCTCAAACAAAGTTGGATTTGATATAAATATATATATTATATTTTTTGAAAAAATTGATATATTATTTGTATTTTTCTGATAACAGATCAAAAGATATTAAATTTATAAGTTTAACTAATGTCTTAATGAATTTATAAGTTTATTACAATTTTTTAAACGTAATCTCAAAAAAAGTTGAATTTGATATAAATATATAGATTACATTTTTTGAACAATTTGATATATTATTTGTATTTTTCTGATAAACAGATCAAAAGATATTAAATTTATAAGTTTAACTAATGTCTTAATGAATTTATAAGTTTATTACAATTTTTTAAAACTTAATCTCAACAAAGTTGAATTTGATATAAATATATAGATTATATTTTTTTGAACAATTTGATATATTATTTGTATTTTTCTGATAAACAGGTTAAAAGATATTAAATTTATAAGTTTATTGCATTTTTAAACTCTTTATTAAAAAAATACCTTTAGTCCCGGTTGGAACCACCAACCGGACCTAAAGGTATTTTGGCGCGCGCCTTTTCGGTGGCGCCGAAAATTGCCTTTAGGTTCGGTTGGAGGCACCAACCGGGACTAAAGGGT
>QRDG01001524.1:154791-304121 GCA_012064385.1 Puccinellia tenuiflora
AGTCTCTTATATTTGTGTAATAGAAATATTGTATCAATTTTTATTAGCTTATATTGTATTTATTAGTCTCTTATATTTGTGTAATAGAAATATTGTATCAATTTTGTATTAGCTTATATTGTATTTATTAGTCTCTTATATTTGTGTAATAGAAATATTGTATCAATTTTGTATTAGCTTATATTGTATTTAGTCTCTTATATTTATTAGAGAGGGAACTTGTATGAAACTTGTATCAATTTTGTATTAGCTTATATTGTATTATATTAGTCTCTTATATTGTATTAGTCCAACATTGTATGTTCAAGTGATATATATCACGACGACGCTTAGAAACAACGGGCGCAGCAACGCGCGCCTTTCCTTTTAGTACCATTTTGCAGCAACACGGCAGAGACAGCTCCGAAAATAACCTTCGCATTTTGCAGAAACCATGGATCCAGTCGGTAGAGATGAAAATGACGAACATATCCTCGAGGATATGATCCGCGGCGACGATGTCGCAACTCAATTCCTGAACGAGTCCGGTGAGGGGGATGAGTCTCTCAACCGAGGTGACGGCGGCCCCGACGCCTGGGAAGAGGCCGTACTCGGTGACTCCGATGAGGGGGAAGCCGACAAGGCAGAAGCCGGCGGCTCGGGTGCCACATTGATCAACACAAACTCCGGAGAGGTGCATATATATTTATATTAATTAATTTAGCCTCCGTTGTCTATATACACATATTAACGGTCTTTCTTCTTTTAGCCCTCCGGATCGAGCAAATCCACTGCGATGACGAAACGAGGACCAACCAGAAAGTTGGAGGACAATGTCCGGTACAGGATCGAGGTGGTCGCTGCAGACGGCGAACCCATTGCTCCAACAGACGTCAAACAGAAGTTTGTGAAGCAATGCGGTGTCGTTGTTAGGGACTTCGTCCCGATCACCATCCAAGAATGGAATAAGCCAAAGGATCGTGATCTTACCTGGCTCGGCGACGAAGGAAAAAAAACACATTTTCAAAAGGGTCATGCATAATTTCACCTTGCCACGGCCAGAGGTGGATCCAGAGCAGGGGGAGCCATCTGAGAGCTGATGGATAAACTTAAAAAAGAGCTAGTAGATAAAGTCAAGGGTGGGCTCTTAAGAAGATGGCCGAGCTATTTAACAAATATAAGAAGAGATTGTACACCGACTATGTGTTGAAAGGAAAAACTCCGGATTTCGATCGAGGGTACGAGAAGATAAGAGACTATTGGGATGAATTTGTAGCGTACAAGAAATCGGAGCCAGCTCCGGCAAAGTCTGAAATAAATAAGGCAAATGCTTCTAAGAAGAAGTACCACCATAATATGGGGCCCGGTGGCTACGCCCGTTCCATGCCTAAGTGGGAAAAATGGAGAAGGACCTGCTGGATCAAGGGATTGTACCAGAGCCTATTAGAGATGGATGGATCGAGCGGTCCCGAATTGGTTCTATGGGCATGGGTGCACACTGAACGCTTCTACCGAGGACTGCATATATAACAAAAGACACAAGGATAATCCTGAACTACCCATCGATGACATTAGAAAAGCAGTAAAGGATGTTGAAGAGGGACGGTTCCTTCCCGATAGAGAGAATGACGAGCTTGCACGCGCCTTGGGAATAAAGAACATGATGGACGAACACGAGGCACCCCAGGCTCCAAGCCGTGGGCACATGGTTTCCGTGGAACAAAAAATATGGCCCGAAGAAGTCATATGAGGAGAAAGGTAAGGGAGCAACGGGAAGAAGCCGAGAAGGCAGACCGGCTCCGTGCGCTAGAAAGAAGGGGTACAAGCGGCAGCAGGAGCAATCGACCGACTTGCCAGCAAGGCACCTCCTCGCCCTATCTCAGCAGCACGTCGATGCTACCGCCCCATCGAATCGGAGAAGCAGCGTGGCTTCGGCAGGCTCGTTCATGATGATGATCTCTCTTCTTCGCTCCCAGTGGATGATATCACGGAGACCACAACTTGTGAGCTACATGTGAAAGTGATGAACATAAGCAGGAAGGTGGCGGTCAGCTATGCCGTACCTATTGGACCTACACCAACTTTCCATTGCTCCCCTGTTCCTCTTGGCTACACTATTGTCAGAGTGGATGAAGTTTTTAAAGGATTTGAGGAGCCGAAGCTGGATCACCCCGCAGGTGAAGATGAGGAGATCGTTGAACTTGGAGAAGCCAGAAAAAACACCATTCTATGGCAAAAGGAATTAATCGTGCTTCCAAGGCCATCGACTCCTCAGAGTAGCGATGCAGCGCAACAGTCTTCTCCGCCGTCGCCGCCTCAGGCGCCGTCTCCGCAGCCTCAGTCTCCAGCGCGTGAGTCTCCGCCGCCTCAGTCTCCAGCGTGGCCGTCTCTGCCGCCTTAGTCTCCGCCGCGTGAGTCTCCGCCACCTCAGTCTCCGGTGCGTTCGGGTAGGTTGGGGTTCGATAAGAACCGATCACCGAAATGTACGTTATCGCCCCTACCAAAAATACCTCACAAGAATATGGTCAAGAGACCTTACGACCGTACACCGGAGGAAAACGCGGTGTACGCAGAAGCCGAAAAGGTCGCGTGGTTGCTAAGTTGAAGGAGAAACCGAAAAAGTTTCCCGACACCCCAGAAGAGCATGCCAAAGTCGTAGCAATGCTGAAGAATATGCAGCAACCCCCGCCAGCGGAAGAACCAGACTACGAACGCTCTATTCATAAGGCGACGAAACGGAAAGCAGAAAGATCAGTTCCCCAGCTCGGAACACAGAAAAAACAATCAGTTGCCCCGCTCAAAGTGGTCTCCAATACCGAGGCGGGGTCGAGCAGAGTACGGCCCGTTGATCCGATCGACGACAAGTCTTGTACACCTGAGATTGTTGCCATGTTCGGAGAAGCAGCCGCTGCTCAGGGCTTGACTATTCATCAGTACTTAGACCGAATAGATTATCAGAAAGTTGCAGACTACACATACAAGCACGAGCGTCCTCTCGTCAAACCTGAGTTGGTCAAAGATCTACCAACAAAAATGCGAAGATTGCATAATTGGTACATGGCAGCCTCAAAGAGAGGGGGGGATTGGCTCTACATTAAATATGATAACAAGGCTTTCGGGTCTGGAAATGGAGTGACAATGATTCAATTTCTGAATTATTTCAGTTGTTCCAACAAAAAGCCCTCGACAAAGCTATCATCAGTGCCTATTGTCTGTAAGTATTATTTCTGTAATTAATTTTCTTGCTAGCTCACCTCGTTCATTGTATTTTATAATCTTACTCATCACTATATTAATTATGCAGAATGAAGATTCTCCAATGCAGAAGAGGACAAATCTATGACATTGGGTTCATTGACCCAAATGTCGTTCATGAAAAAGTTCTCGTTGATCGTCAGTACCAAGATACAGAGAACAACTTGGTAAATGCATTCTTGTTTAACGAAACCAAAAGAGAGATACTATTTCCATACAACTTCGAGTAAGTGTTACTGTCTTGTACACATTATTCTATTTCGCTTAATTTCTCGATGTTAAATGTATAATTGATAACTTATGCATGCGCAGCTTCCACTTTATTCTGCTAATCATTGTGCTGGACAAAGGAACAATACAAGTCATGGACTCGAGACGTCATCCCCTTGAGCACTGGGAGAGCATGCAGATATGCCTCTAGAGGTAATTTCAATCATTATGTCAGTATATCGATAGCAATTAATTAATATATAAGTCCTTTATTCATTTTCTTTGCCGGACAGGGCTTGGAAACGATTCACTAAAGCCGCCAAGGATAGGGGTGCTTGGGCGGAGAAGCTTGACTTTAAAAGATTAGATGTAAGTACTACTAGCTATATCCGTGCATCATCTCTTTGATTCTAGTTTCAATACCATTACAATTCTTGATTTTTATTTTCATTGAACTTTGTTCCTGTAAAGTGCTTGGAGCAGCCAGAGGGGACAAATTTATGTGGATACTACGTCTGCGAGTTCATTCGTCAGACGTGTTGTGAGAAGGGCAGAATTTTAAAAGAACTTGAAGTGAGTATGCAATATTCACAATTTTTGTTTATTGCCATCAATTTTGTTTAGTTTCATTCATATATATTGACCACTTTTTTAATTAGATCGAACGGTTGCGAGGCGGCCTTCTACCAATGGATCGTGTACAAGCAATCCAGGAAGAAATTGCCGGATTCATAGATGCAGAGGTCCTAAATAAGAATGGAGAATACTATACTGATTCTAATGCATATTGATGTGTTTATATTACATCAAGTAGAAGATGATGTGTTTATATTACAAGGTGATCGAGTGTAAAAAAGATGTGATGACGATCGTGTGTGTAATATATTTGTGACAATGATGTTTAATATATAGTGGTTCCCCATATTGATTCTACATTTTGGTATTTTAATTTCATTTTTTTACATAATCAAATAGGTCTTACTTTTCTGAACATTTTGGTATTTTATTCATATTTTTATGAATTACAGAATAAGCATTATTGATTCTACAAAATTAAACCTTTTTCTGGAATTTGTGAAAAAAAAATTCGGCCAATAGTCCCGGTTCGTATTACGAACCGGGACTAAAGCCCCTGGGCCCGACGGCAGCGGAGGGGCCACGTGACGGCCAATAGTCCCGGTTCGTAATACGAACCGGGACTAAAGCTCCGCGGGCCCGACGGCAGCGGAGCGGCCACGTGACGCCGACATTAGTCCCGGTTGGAGTCCCAACCGGGACTAGCTTTAATCCCGGATTGCTAGTCCCGGTTGGGGAACCGGGACTAAAGGCTCTCTCCAACCGGGACTATTGACCTTTTTTCTTCTAGTGTGTACTAATGACAAGAATCAAAGTCGCCAAGTAATATGGGTGGGGCCTTTGATTTGGTCTATCAAAATTCCATCTCAATATTGTTCATTGTATAACAACAATAAACTTTGTAACACCTGACTATAATTGTTCCCTTAACACATGATAAAGTCTTACCACTCACATATAATTAAAATACCAATTTTAAAAGATAAGACATTAGACATAAATATAGTGATTGATCTACAAAAAGTGTTTGCTCAACTACACCAACAATGAAATTTGTAACATTCTAATATACATTTTCCATGCATACTATAAGTGAATAAATCTAAGAACATAGGATGCAACAAATATGGAAAATGAGCATAGGATGTAACCTTTTGAGTTGAGGTTGCATATTCACCCATCTCTAAGAACTATTATTAAGCAATACAAAGATTCTGAGAGCAAACTGCAACAACATAGAGAATAAAAATTGTTTAAAATCCAAAATACCAGTAGCAAAACAATCATCTTGTAAGGACTAATGCACAAACATATATTGGGCAAGAATCAACTTTTATTTGAATTATGCATCATTTTTAATCATCTCAACTAAATTAAAATTCAAAAGACCAATGGTGATGACCTGAGCACCATGCCTTTATTTCAAGGACCCCCACTTTGTCACACCGAAAACTGAAACATATCTAATGAATGAAAAGGTAAGGATTGCAATAGAAATCCTAATTTACTGGTGAAAAAATGAGATGTCGCCTAGAGGGGGGGGGGGTGCATAGGCGCTTTAAAACTTTTATGCTTAGGGCTTGAATAAATGCGGAATAAAACTAGCGTTTCATTTATCAAGCACAAAACCTAATATACTAGGTTCACCTATGTGCACCAACAACTTATGTTAGGCAAGTTAACAACAAAGATAGCAAGATATAGTACTCTAGCTCCATGGCTAGCACAAGGTAAATGCATAAGTAAAGGAGTTTGGTTATAGAGATAACCGACACAAGTGGAGACGGATGTTTGTTTCCCGTAGTTCCTTCCCAATGGAAGTACGTCTACGTTGGAGGGGTGTGGAGGCTCCTTGGCCCTCCTACCAGCACGTCCGTGCTTACCCTATTCTCCGTGAGCTCCTCCCGTGGGGAATACCCGATGGGGGGATTTGCTCATCCACTATGAGGTCGTCTTGAGGGCGTTGACCAAACCCGTACAATGAGGTCTGCTTGAGGGCGTTGACCAAACCCGTACAATTTGCTCGAGCCTACCTCCACACAATAGGAGGCTCCCGTAGCATACACAACCGTCTAGGGTGCACAATGCACCCAAGAGGCACAAGCTCTTGGGAGCCCTATGCACCCAAGAGTAACAAGCTTCTTGAACTTCAATCCCACGTATCACCGTGGGGAACTCAAACCTATGCACCAAATGAAAAAGGCAAGACCACATTAGGTGGTCAAATTCTTCACTTCCAAATCCAACCAAAGCAACTAATGCTAGGGAGAGATTTGAAAGGAAGAACAAAGGAGAAACCCAAAGCAACTCCAAGATCTAGATCTAAAGGGTTCCCCTCACTTAGAGGAGAGATGGCTTGGTGAAGTGGTAGAACTAGATCTCCTCTCTCTTTCCTCTAAAAGGAGGCAAGAATCATGGAGGGATGGAGAGGAGGCAAGCTCTCAAAAAGGTCAACAATGGAGGAGAGAGAAAGAGTGCAAAGAGTTGGGCAATCATTGGGGAAGAAGGCTCCTTAAATAGGTTGCCCCGAAATCCAACCGTTGGGGGCAGATTCGCGCAGGGGCGGTACTACCGTCCCACGTGTTTCAGCCCACCAATGGCTCTCAAAAGAACTCGCAGTAGCGGTACTGCCGTCAGAGGCGGCGGTACTACCGCTGGGGTGAAACAGAGGGCATCAATGGCGACAGTGCTGTCGGCACTGCTGGAAGTGCTGCATATCCCAGGAGAGGGCTCAAAGTCCCCAGCAGCGGTACTACCGCCAGAGGCGGCGGTACTGGCGCTAAGGTCTAACAGAGCACCTCCCTAGCAGTAGTGCTGGCGGCACTGCTGGCAGTGCTGCACAGCCCAGGAGAGGGCTCAAAGTCCTTAGGAGCGGTACTACCGCCAGAGGCGGCGGTACTGCCACTGAGGGCTAACAGAGCACCTCCCTGGCGGTGGTGCTGGCGGCACTGCTAGTGGTACCACCGGCGGTACTGCCGCCGGAGGAGGCGGTACTGCCACTGCACAGAGAAAAACTGCAAAACCCTGAAACTGAATAACTTTTGCTAGGAAATTCCGATCGAGGTAAATCCAATTTTGTTGGAAAGAGGACGACAAGGGCTAATATTGAAACCAAGCAAGGGAGATTTTGCTAATAAATGGAAGAGTGAAACCTTCTGCACGGATGGACCGGCAAAATCTCCAAAACCGAAAACGCAAGAGAAGATGCATACGAAATCCGTTTTCGGTGAACTTGGCCTTGTCATGACAAGAACGACAAGCACCAAGACCACACCACGATAAGAGCCAAATAAGAACAATTAAAGATGATGCCAAGGATGGAAATATTTGAGCTCTCTACAACAATACGATCAAGATACTCGCTCGAGAGACCCTCTTGATAGTACGGCTATCTAACCTATAACCCGGTCTCTCAACAAACATCATGAGACAGGTAAAATAGAAACCCTATCATGATCATACCTTTTCCTTGCGCATAATCCACTTGAGCTAGATGATGATGATCTTTGTCTTCTCAAGATGAACCACCTTTCTTGATTGCGCTCCGCTAGGTGAAGACTCGCAATGTGCTCCCAAATACACCAAGATGGGAGAGGCACTCTTCGACATATCTTCACTTGACCTTTATCTTAATGATGATCACCACGTGATGCCATCCTCCATGGGCTACATAGGATATCCCTTTCGTTGCATGCTCATGGAGAAATGCCTAACCACACATAGAGATACAAGCACATAGATCATGGGTTAGTTCACAAGGCTATATTGACAATTGCTTACCATACCATGGGATCATACGATCCCTCATGGTACATCCCTTGCCTTGTGTGTTGATCAACTTGCACTTAGCCTTGATCAACATAAACTCTTCTTCTTTTAGCCTTGACTCCAACATATGGAGTTCAAGCATTGCTATGGACCAAACCTACAAGTATAGCTCAAAGCACACATTAGTCCTTAAGGATTGTCATTAATTACCAAAACCAAACATGGGAGCAACCATGCTCTTTCAATCTCCCCCATTTTGGTAATTGATGACAATCCCTTTTAAGAGGGTTTATATAATGAATTAAGCATGCTTGCAAGACAAACAAGCAAGCACGCAAGAGCATAAAGGCAAATGCTTAAGAACGAAACAAAAGCATACAACCAAATTCCCTTAAACCCTCTAAACTTCTCCCCCATTGGCATCTATTGCCGAAATGGTAGGAAAAATTTAGAAGGCCAATATAATATGAGTTCCTCCATAAGGTGTGCATTTCTCAAGACATGAGTGAAATCAAATGCACATATTCAATGACAAATAGGTAGAGGAAGTCAAACTATATTGAGGATCTAAAGATTGCAAATAAGATGACATCCCTTTTTGAACATCTTCCCAAAGGAAGAAAATCAATCGAAAAGATCCGAAAAGAGTGTTCTAAATGAAAATGGAGAAGCTCCCCAATGGTCATGCACTATTGAAGAGTGCACAAATATGGAATCCTCACTCCCCCATAAGCATCTAGAACACACAACAAGTGCACAAGTGCATAAAACTAAAGCAAAACATAGCACTTGCACCAAAGATATGGTTGAGCCATGAGAAGATACTAATTGAAAAGATTCAACATAAGAGAGGCCCAACCGAGCATAAGTGTTGTGACAAGACAATTTGTTTGGTAAGACAAAAAGAGTGATGAGATAGATCATCATCATAGCCTTAACCAAATGAGAGACAAAAACGCACATCACGTCTTGCCAATACACAAGATGCAAAGAAGATCTTTAAAGAAAAAGAATATGTTCACATGCTCAAGGGTACCAATTGTAAACTAAAACCAATTGAAAAAGCCAAGAGCTAGTAAGAACATTTAGTCAATAAAAATCAACATGCTCACCATGATAAGCATGAGGTCAAAGATCTTCAATAAAACATGAGTGCGCAAAGATGCAAATAAAAATAAGACAAGCACTCACGAGACAAATTTGGAGCCACCAAAGAATTATAGATACAAATCAAGGTGACTCGAAAGAAATAGGATACCAATTAAAAGTGACCTCTCTCATATGTATAGGTTTCTAGGTAGACAAATCGTTCAAGAATACATCCACAAAGAAACATGTACATACAAAATGGTTGAAGAAGAAGAGAACATGGTATCCAAAAGGGAAAGTAATAAATATACAAAGGAGATTATTGCTTAAAAGCATAGCACATAGCTCAAATTTATCTCATTATTGTATATAAATGGACTTCAAACACATCAAAAACATCACACATATCACTAAGAGAACAAGAGATAGTGGAGATGCTTTGAGAAAAGGCAACACGTATCATAAGAAGGATATCATTGAAGGATTTTTTTTGCAATTTCATCACAAATATCACAAAGACATATCAAGTGAAGTAAATAAGCCAAAACCACAACAATTGCATATGAACGCATTCATGCCAAGAAGCAACCTACACAAGGTTGAGTACTACAAAGGTATGCATGAGGTAGACACTTGTTACTGAAATGTCATTGGTGATGAAGAAGATGAGAGTTCGTTAATCATCGTAGCTTGACTCCTATAATCACATGGTCAGAACACCTTCCTTATGAATGAGGCAAGCATCCAATGCATCTCCATTGTACCTAAAACACAATTCAAGTACAAAATGGTTCCCAAACTCTTTGGGTCCCATAGTAGTTAGATACACTTACAATATATAGGACACACTCCACATAAATATATGCATATAGGTATGAAATTGAATTTCATGCACATCTTAGCCGATTTAGGATTTGGTGGAGTATACCCTATATATTGGAACAAAAAGACAAGCATGCCATAAGATATATATATTAATAAATATGCATGCAAAGACTTTCTAGAACCAAAAAGATACAATTTGGACACAAACACCAAGTAAACCAAAAGTAGGCACACCAGGGTGTGACACGAAAAGGTTGTCCAAATTATATCAAAATCCAAATCAACACATGATCAAGGAAAAATCAAAACAACCAAAGATTGATTCCAACACATCAACACATGAATTGAGGTATCAATAGGAATCAAATCGAACAACACATGCGAGATAAGACGCCAATTGAAAATAAGATACCCGCAAGAGGCAAAGATACCAAGAGAAGAGTATTACTTGAAAGACATCAAGTAAAATAAAATCAAGAAACAAGGTATCAAAGCTCCCATAAGAGATACCAATTGAAACAAATATCTATGGATGAGATATAAAATTTCAATAGATACAATTGAAGGTACTTAAGCAAGATCAATGAGCATAGAAGATAAGATAAAAAGATAAATGCTCATTGGATTTTCTCATTTAAGAAGATAAGACACAAATCAAGAAATGAGAAAGCAACTCCCTAGAGAGAGCAAGGTTACAACAAACAAACCAAACACTCTCTACACTTTTCATGATGGCACAAAGCACAAAAGGAAAAGGTTTGTCTTCCATAAGCACCAAGGAAAGAAATTAAATGCCAATTGAAAGGATCAAATGTCAATTGATGAGATAGTGTTCTAAATAATAAAGAAAAGCTCCCCCAAGATTCGTGCATTATCTTTAGGATTTGCATTTGAATACAAAACGCACACACAAGGGTTCATTACTCCTCATATGCCATTTAAAGCACTAACAAGATCAATAAGACATAAAGATTCACGAGAGGCAAGGAAGACAAAGGGAGTCAATGCAAAATAAAAACTTGGCAAGAGATAAGGCAAATAAGAGCAAAGGCTGACGAAGGATAATCACAAATATTCTACCACGAACATGAATATCAATTGTCCAAGGACAATGAGTAAAAGGAAATATTTTCCCGGTGATAGAGATATCCAAGAATATCCTCGCAAGATAAATCATATGGCAAAAGATAAGAATTAAAGCAATGCCATATTTCATAGAGTTTGTTGGTAGCTCCAACTATTCGAACCAACCGGCAAAGCCATGGTTAAAATAATATGGAGCGAATGATTTCTCAAATAGCATATGGAAATATATATTTGAGGAAAACCACACCAAGCAAAACTCAAGCAAACAATATCCAAAAGAAAACCAAATAGAAGCACTCAATAAAATTGGAACTTGTTCGAGCAAACATGCCACATAGGAATAGGATGATTTACAATATCAAATCCAAGTGGCAAACCTCAAATGTTCACGTTTTGTAGAATTGTAATAGGCACATAGCTTATTACTCCCCCATAACGTGACGATCCATTTCTTTCTAACAAGAGGCAAGTAAAAACCAACAAGAGAAATTAATGGACATTATAGAATTTGAATTTCTCATGAATCATACATACCACATAGAGACTAGATAATCTTGCTATATCAATACTATGTGGTGTACATCATGAATACACATTTTTGGGGTTGTGAAGGGCACAAAGCAAGTCACTCACCCAAAATTGGTATAGTCCATTGATCTCCCGAAAGAGCCAAATAAAATCCACACAAGATCCAATAAAAGGCTCAACACAAAGTTTACACATACATGATACACAACTAACATACACATACTTGATTTCTCAAGATAAGTAAGAAAGAAGCACATCATATACAAACACATGCTAGGAACAAAACTAACACATGCAAGGGGGCAAGTAACTTTCAATGTAAATGAGTTAAGTACAAGTTACCGCAAGGAGGAACATTGGGTATAGGATAGATATGTGATAATCCAATTGACTTGGCTTGAGGAAATATAGCCATGAAGATCCCTTACTTTTTCAAAAGATAGACAAGTTTCCAATGCCCTCCAATTACACCTATTGATCAAGTTTGAGCTTGTTGGTCCCCAACAAAGTTGGGTCCTAAGATGTTAGTCACAATAGGTTTGGGTACCCAAATGGTTCTTTTCTTGACACCACTTTGAGCACCCACATATTTGGCAAACACATTGCCAACCCTATCCTTCCTAAGAGAATAAATATCATCAATTAGAATGGGGTTGGATAGGGTACCGTTTGTGCATGAAGAAGCCACGTGACCCTTCTCACGGCATAGGTAGCAACACCGACTCTTCCCTTTCTTCTTAATAGGCTCCTCAACTTGAGGAGCAATAGCATGAGTCTTCTTAGGAGGTGGCCTTTGTTCAACTCGTGGTTGAGCATGAAATTGAACAAGAGGCCGCTTCCCTAGTTGCTTCTCGTTGAGAGGCTTCTTCTTCATAGGGCAATCTCTAACATGGTGCCCTTCGATCTTGCACTTGGAGCAAGTAATCTTGGCCGGATTCTTGGTTTGTTCTTGGCCCTTCTTCTTCTCAATCTTGGACTTGTTCTTGTTGTTGGAGTTGAATCCAAGTCCACTCTTGTCATTGGGGGATTGTTGCACACTCAACATGTTGTAAAGTGTGGACTTCCCTTTATGACTATTTTCCAAGCCTTTCTTCAAAGAAGTGGCTTGGGCCTTGAGCTCATTCCTTTCCTCTACATGGTTAGTGACAACACAAGTACTGGAGGAGGTAGATGCATCATTGTTAGAGAAACAAGGCAAGGAAAGTAATTCATCACATGATGTGCCATCATGTGAGTGGATGAACTACGAGGACTAGCACATGGCAATATAGCATTATTAGTAGAGGATGTGTCATTGTCCACATGAGACTCACTAGATGTTACCTTGGTAGTGATAGCCTCATGAGCTAACTTTAGGCTATCATGAGACACTAGAAGATCATCATGAGAGCTAGATAGCTTTTTATGACTTTCTTCCCATTTCCCATAATTGCTAGTGAGCAACTCAAGTTGAGCCCTAAGCTCAACATTCTCCTTTAAAATGGATGCTTCACAAGAAGTAGAGTTAGTAGCACAAGCATCATCATTAATAGCAATAGGAGAACAAGTAGGAAGCTCTTTTAGAATTTGTGCTTGGAGTTGATCATGAGACTTAGTGAGATTTGCGAGAGAACCTT
Source organism: Puccinellia tenuiflora (assembly GCA_012064385.1). Taxonomy (NCBI): domain Eukaryota; kingdom Viridiplantae; phylum Streptophyta; class Magnoliopsida; order Poales; family Poaceae; genus Puccinellia; species Puccinellia tenuiflora. The sequence continues at coordinate 167,724 of QRDG01001524.1, forward strand.
CCAAGGCTTTGAGTTCCTTTTCAAGTTTCTCAATATTCTCAAGGAGTCTACCATTTTCAACAACAAGCTCACTATTTTTAGTTTTGATTATTTTAGCAAGAGCTTGAGCATGATCATGTTCTTTTCTTAATTTAGAAATATCTAGATTATTAGACTCCTCAAGATCCACAAGAGTTTCCTCAAGGGTCGACCTACGACCTTGCTCTTCTTCAAGAGCAATAGAGAAGTCCGCAATCTCATTGGCATAATCACGCTCACGAGCTTCCATTTTCTCAATGGTGTCTTCATACTCATCAATAATATTTTTACTTTCATCAACAATAGACATGATGTTTAAGAAAGTAGAGGAAGAATTATCATTTTTACGAAGAGCATGAAGAACAAATTTTCTCATCTTATTCAAGATAGCATCATTATCAATATCTTCATTATTGTTGTCATCATCATCATTACTTGAGGATTTAGCCATAAGACAAAAGATGGTTGATGAAGATGAACCATTAGTTGATGCATCACTTAAATTAATATCTTGTTTTATAAAGAGTTGGGTTTACTGAACATTGTTAGCAACACAAGGACTAGAGGAAACACAAGCATTTTGATCATGACAATAAGACATAGCAAGCATATCATCATGAGATTTATTCATGCAATTTCTAGATGATATGCATGGACTATCAACACAAGCATGTGAAACATTTATAGAGCTATATGTGTTAGAGTCCATAGATGTCTGTGGCTAGAGACAAAGAATTATCAATAGTAAAATCACTATCAACATTGCAATACCTAGCACTACTCACCATACCATTTGTCTGTGGCTTACCACATGTAGGTGAAGTAGAAGAAGTTGAGAACTCATCACGTCAGGAGGTGGAAGGAGAACAATCATCCTCATCAATCTTGGACTTGCCATAGTTATCTTGAAGCTTCGTCCATAGCTCATGAGCATTTCCATAAGGCATGATTGACCCGAGAACTATATCACTTAAAACATGGACAATTGCATTAGATACTAGAGAATCAAGATAAGATATTTCCTCATCCTCTAAAGACAACTTTTGGGAGTCCTTTGGAGGAGGAAATCCCATATCTAAAATTCTCTCTATATTTGGACTTATGTCCCTAAAAAGATTAAGCATGCGAATTTTCCAAGCAACATAATTTGTGCCATCGAATATAAAATAGGGATCGTGCACTAATTTACTAAATGACATCTTTGCTCTCAAGACGGTGAAGCCTAACAAGGAGAGACCTTGCTCTGATACCAATTGAAAGAACGAGATGTCGCCTAGAGGGGGGGGGGGGGGTGAATAGGCGCTTTAAAACTTTTACGCTTAGGGCTTGAATAAATGCGGAATAAAACTAGCGTTTAATTTATCAAGCACAAAACCTAATATACTAGCTTCACCTATGTGCACCAACAACTTATGTTAGGCAAGTTAACAACAAAGATAACAAGATATAGTACTTCGAGCTCGATAGCTATCACAAGGTAAATGAATAAGTAAAGGAGTTTGGTTATAGAGATAACCGACACAAGTGGAGATGGATGTTTGTTTCCCGTAGTTCTTCCCAATGGAAGTACGTCTACGTTGGAGGGGTGTGGAGGCTCCTTGGCCCTCCTACCAGCACGTCCGTGCTCATCCTATTCTCCGTGAGCTCCTCCCGTGGGGAATAACCGATGGGGGATCTTGTCATCCACTATGAGGTCGTCTTGAGGGCGTTGACCAAACCCGTACAATGAGGTCTTCTTGAGGGCGTTGACCAAACCCGTACAATTTGCCCGAGCCTACCTCCACACAACAGGAGGCTCCCATAGCACACACAACCGTCTAGGGTGCACAATGCACCCAAGAGGCACAAGCTCTTGGGAGCCCTATGCACCCAATAGTAACAAGCTTCTCGAACTTCAATCCCACGTATCACCATGGGGAACTCAAACGTATGCACCAAATGCAAAAGGCAAGACCACACAAGGTGGTCAGGTTCTTCACTTCCAAATCCAACCAAAGCAACTAATGCTAGGGAAGGATTTGAGAGGAAGAACAAAGGAGAAACCCAAAGCAACTCCAAGATCTAGATCTAAAGGGTTCCCCTCACTTAGAGGAGATATGGCTTGGTGAAGTGGTAGATCTAGATCTCCTCTCTCTTTCCCTCTAAAAGGAGGCAAGAATCATGGAGGGATGGAGAGGAAGCAAGCTCTCAAAAAGGTCAACAATGGAGGAAAGAGAGAGAGAGAGAGTGCAAAGAGTTGGGCAATCATTGGGGGCAGATTCGCGCAGGGGCGGTACTACCGCCCCACACGTTTCAGCCCACCAACGGCTCTCAAAAGAACCCGCAGTAGTGGTACTGCCGCCAGAGGCGGCGGTACTACCGCTGGGTGAAACAGAGGGCATCAACGGCGACAGTGCTGTCGGCACTGCTGGCAGTGATGCATAGCCCAGGAGAGGGCTCAAATTCCCAGTAGCGGTACTACCGCCAGAGGCGGCGGTACTGCCGCTGAGGGCTAACAGAGCACCTCCCTGGCGGTAGTGCTGGCGGCACTGCTGGCGGTGCTGCACAGCCCAGGAGAGGGCTCAAAGTCCTCAGGAGCGGTACTACCGCCAGAGGCGGCGGTACTGCCGCTGAGGGCTAACAGAGCACCTCCCTGGCGGTAGTGCTGGCGGCACTGCTGGCGGTACCACCGGCAGTACTACCGCCGGAGGTGCGGTACTACCGCTGCACAGAGAAAAACTGCAAAACCCTGAAACTGAATAACTTTTGCTAGGAAACTCTGATCGAGGTAAATCCAATTTTGTTGGAAAGAGGATGACAAGGGTTACCCAAAAAAAAGCAGAAATATTGAAACCAACCAAGGGATATTTTTCTAATAAATGGAAGAGTGAAACCTTCCGCACGGATGGACCGGCAAAATCTCCAAAACCGAAAACGCAAGAGAAGATGTATACGAAATCCGTTTTCGGTGAACTTGGCCTTGTCATGACAAGCACGACAAGCACCAAGACCACACCACGATAAGATCCAAATAAGAACCAATAAAGATGATGCCAAGGATGCAAAGATTTGAGCTCTCTACGACGATACGATCAAGATACTCGCTCGAGAGATCCTCTTGATAGTACGGCTATCTAACCTATAACCCGGTCTCTCAACAAACATCATGAGACCGGTAAAATAGAAACCTTATCAAGATCATACCCTTGCCTTGCGCATAATCCACTTGAGCTAGATGATGATGATCTTTGTCTTCTCAAGATGGACCACCTTTCTTGATTGTGCTCCGCTAGGTGAAGACTCGCAATGTGCTCCCTTATACACCAAGATGGGAGAGGCACTCTTCGACATATCTTCACTTAGCCTTTATCTTGATGACGATCACCACGTGACGCCATCCTCCATGAGCTACATAGGATATCCCTTTCGTTGCATGCTCATGGAGAAATGCCTAACCACACATAAAGATACAAGCACATAGATCATGGGTTAGTTCACAAGGCTATATTGACAATTGCTTACCATACCATGGGATCATACGATCCCTCATGGTACATCCCTAGCCTTGTGTGTTGATCAACTTGCACTTAGCCTTGATCAACATAAACTCTTCTTCTTTTAGCCTTGACTCCAACATATGGAGTTCAAGCATTGCTATGGACCAAACCTACAAGTATAGCTCAAAGCACACATTAGTCCTTAAGGATTGTCATTAATTACCAAAACCACACATGGGGGCAACCATGCTCTTTCAACTGTACTTAAACATATCATCAAAATGTTTCTATTATTGAGATATAATATAACCATTTAATAGAGTAAAAGTTGAAGCGGACATAAAAGGCCATATAGAACAAATGAAACTCGGTGCACCTAGAGGATAGGTGACATCAAGCCACAAATGGCGGCGAGATTCGAGACAAACATACTAAATGCGGAGGTTCATGAGCACAAAAAAAGCAGACAATACAAAGATTATGAGAGCAAATTGCAACAACATAGAGAATAAAAATGGCAAAAAATCCAAAATAGTAGTAGCAGAACTATCATCTGGTAATGACTAATACGAAGATATATTAGGCTAGAATCAACTCTGTTCAAAATAATGTATCATTCATAATCATCTCAACAAAATTAGAATTCAAAAGAACCAACAGTGATGACCGAGCACCATGACTTCATTTCAAGGACTCCAACATCTCCACTTTGTCACACAGAAAAATGATACATATCCAACGAATGAAAAAGGCAAGGATTGCAATAGAAATCCTAATTTACACTACATAAACAAATGAAGAAAACCTTCCTATTATTTCGAGATATAATATAACCATTTAACAGAGTAAAAATTGAAGCAGACATGAATGCCATGTAAAACAAATGAAACTCGGTGCTCCCACAATGAAGAATCCAAGGCTAGGGCAGCAATGGAGGGAAACATGAGAAAAAGTTGGGTTAAGATCTCAATTTATAAAGAAAGAAGAGATGTTTCTTATGGTTGACCTGTTTGCTGCACTCATGTGGAATGATAACAGCTAGCCTCAATCTACCTTAATAAGATTAAGTTGATCTAACTTAAGTAGTAAAAGGTTAATACCTCCTTGAAAACACAGGTATACCACATGCCAATATAATACCTTTAGTTGATAATGGAAAATAAAGGATGATATTCCATGGGAAAGGGATATAAAAAGTTGTCAATTAGAAAACTGAACATTATCGGGTAAAACAAACACAACATTTATCACCCACTATTAGCAAGGTTGCATGGTTCCCTGACTAACTTCTCTCTAGCTTGTGTAAACTGGAATTAAAATTAAAAGGGGTCCAGAGATTTAATGGACTATGCACAGAGCAATACAAAATTGTAAATACAGTGGTGATGCAATTGAGATGAATCGATGAGTTTGACGGATACTCATTCGGACAACACGTAAACAAAATGTAAAAAGGGGAACCCAAAAGGGATAAATGTGTAGGATAGGTGGGAGGTGGTGACACACAACGACCAATCCTGAAAGACCACTCTTTCGTCTAAGGATGCCTAACCGCCGCACCGATCATTCGGGGGGGGCGGGACACTGCGAGGTGGGTAGTTTATCTGGGGCGGATGCCTCCTAAAGAGTAACGGAGGTGTGCGAAGGTAGGCTCAAGCGTTGATTCTGCTCGTGAGCGTAATGGTATAAGCCTGATGGGGTAGAGCTCATCTCTGGATATGGTGCAGGACCTCCGGTGCTACTGGTGGTGGTGGATGTGCTGCAGCACCTACCTGTGCCGCTGGTGAGGTATGGGGCTCCGGCGGGGTCGTAGACTGAAAGCTTCAGTTTCTGCATAGAGCAAGAGGAAAAACCCCAAATCAGCTCACCCACTTTAGTGGATAGAAGAAAGAAGCAAATAAAAATCCATGGACACAAACCTGTACAACAGTTGGAAGCTCGGTAGTGCCCCACGACCTCATCCGTCTCCGCGGCAGCCTGGGCGTCGCCTTTCTCATGTTGTGCGCAACGACCTTGGTAGCGCAGCGGCAGCAATAGCACGAGCGCGCCCTCTCTAGCATTGACCAAGGTGGCGGGCGCGAGCGAGAGAGCACGTGGATCTCGACTTGAGAACTAACCCTTCGTGACCTTAAATCTAAATGCACCAGAAGAACATCTGTGCAAGCTATATCACACTCCAGAAGAACCTGCGAATCCTCAAGGTAAAGCACACACACAAACTCCCAGGAAGTCCTAACCTGCACATCCTAAACAGGGATGCATCTCATACTCCCACTATCCCTCTAACGATGGAGCCAACTCCCAGCAAGTCCTAACATGGAAATCCTAGATGCATCTCATGAAGAACACCTAAAAATGTAGAAGCTGCAGGCCAGATCGGACGCACAGCTCCCATGGGAAAACACAGATCGAATATCTCCCTCACCTAAATCTCCAGCCATTGCAGCAGTTGTCATTGCAGTGGAGAAGAAGCGGCTCTGGCATCGGATGGGCCGAACGGTTGCTGTCCGTCCGTCTGTTCTTCCCCAGCGGCGGTTGCGAGCTAGCTGGAGAGGATGAAATCGAGCAGATCGAGAAATTAGGTTTAGGGTTCATCTGGGAGGAGGCGAGGAGAGGATATAGGCAAGGTCAGGGGCAAAGTACCGGGCGGAGCAGCGACGGAGCAGTGCGGCAGTTGAAGCAAGCGTACCCGCCGGCGACCCTTGGTCCGCCACGCGCGTACGGCGCCCGTCGCCTTGGACGCGAAAACTCGAAACAGGGCTGGTGCGGGCGTGGGAATCACAAGTCTGCCACCGCGTCGTGTGAGCTAATTCCCATCCTTACGCGGCCGCTCATCAACCCAGGCGCCGCCAGCCGAGCCCCATACACTCCCATGCCCACTCTTCAGTCTTGTAGACGCGCGAGAGTCCGTGTGAATAACCGTTGATGCACAAAGACAAGCTAGTAATGAATGACTCAGATCCTGCCATGCATCGGATCGGACGGCTGAGAAGGCCGTGGTCATGAGGAGGGCTGAGAAGCCTTAGTTTCTCACACCAATCGAACAATGGGATTCAATAAGGAAGCGCTCTTTTTAGGCCACAGACCCCTACTAAATGCCATTTTATCTTGGAATGTTTATCCAAGAGATACATTCTAATGAAGTGCTGACCCAGTTCATCTCATTTACATCAAGTACATTTATACAACTCCAAGTAGATGACGACTAGATCTTCTAGTAGGAGCAAGAATGTTGCCAGGCAAAACTCCTATTCCCAACAAAAAAATCAACCATAGATGTGTTTAACTACATTTTATGGTCTCTCCATGACAAATAAACCAAGGCACCCTAATCTCTCAGTATGATTTGTTTGTATGGGTGTTCCACTCACCTGTTATTCACAAAGAAACCTTTCATGAATTGGAGGGGGGGGGGGGGGGGGGGATGCCCTTTTTTGTGCCTAGCTCAACCCTGAAAATAAGGGATCACAACATGAAAATAAGGACTAGTATGTAAAATCAAACCATTGTCAGCAACCTCCTCTATCACCTAGGTGAAGGGACTAGTGCTAGTAGGTTATGAGTTATTTCAGCAACCTCCTCATCGTGGCAACCTCCTCTATCACCTAGGTGAAGGGACTAGTGCTAGTAGGTTATGAGTTATTTTTCTATTTTTTCCTTTCCAAAAATATTTACCTTACTTGTTTAAGTGAGTTACTAGCGTTTTTTCAAACTTTCTTGAAAGCTTTAAATTTTACCTACTGTCGTGGGATTATCACGGTACATGCTACACGGGGTAGCTTACGAGAGGTGGATTAGGTGGCGTAGGAGATTCCGGGAGTGAGATTGGCAAACACGGAGTTTAGCCAGGTTCACGTCCCCACGGTGGAGGATCGCTACGTCCTGCTATAAGTCACTACATGATCATATATGTGTTTACATGGTGGCCGCCGGTGGCATGTATTGTCTAGCTTAGTTGTGTCCTCCTATTCGGGTGCCCCTACCTGTCTTTATATAGGTAGCCAGGTAGGGTTTACAAGGTTTCTAATAATTACATATTGGGCCTAGCTGGGCCACCTCCATAATGGGCCACGTCGTACCTCCATGAGAATACCCAGAGGCCATATCCTCATCAACTATATTTTGGAATTAAAAAAGGGATCAAACTTTTAAATAGCTGGAGCAAAACGTCTCAAAGGATTTTAGATTGACTATTGCACTTTTTATTATGGATTTTTTGATTTTTTCTTGAAAAAGTTACCAAACCTTGATCAAATCTAACAATAAAGGGTCCAAAAATTCAACTGCTAGTCCAAAATGTCTCAATATTTCCAGCCTTATTAGTGTTCACGTTTTCATTTTTCTTGATATAAAATTTGATCAAAATTTCCACGTAACAAAATATGTCCAAATTTCTTGGGATGACACGCCGGAACTACAATCGGTTGAGTTAATATGTGATTTAGACCTATATGCAAAATTTGGTCGGTTGTGCAGAAAAATATAAAGTGAATAGTTTGTGCAATGGTTTCAACAATAGTTGGTGGTCTGTGCAATTTCCTTCTCCTAGACGCATTCAACCATTCCACTAAAGCAAAAATTCGCAGGCTTCTATTCACAGTGAAATTTAAAGATTTTATTTGTTAATTTGTTTTGGTTTGATATGCTTCAAGACTTGATAGATATATCATTTACATATGCTCTATAAAATTCTCCGATTTTTTTGTACATACTTGAAGAGTGACCACAAACCACATGATATGTTTTTGCCATTCTTCGTGTAAGAAACTACGAATGGAAGAAAACAATGATGAGTTATTCCATAGTGTTCTTCAAAGTGTGCACAATATTTCATATTGAACGGGTGCCTTAGATCGGCTCAAGTCAATAATATATAAAATTATGAGTTCTATATATATATATACTTAGATCGACCAATCATTCATTGCCAAATATTTTTTAACAGTGACGTCACAATATATTTAATATTGTATAGCATTAGCATGCGCGTTGGTTTTGATCTCCTTGTCTCGTGATTATTTCTGTTTAAAATCCCCTCACGTTTCCATTACATTTTGTGTTGGGTAAAATGTTGTCCGGGAAAACACATACGGAACAATATGGTAAATTGGAACTGTACGAAGAATAAGTATCAGATGCAAAGTACGTCTAGAAGCCAACAAATAAGACACAATCTTTTTTAACAATAAGTAAAACAATGAGTAATGCTCATGTAGGTTTTGCATTTCTTGCAACCTTTCCTTTTCATGCATGCCATGTGGAAGAATTAATTCTGGCACAAAATAAAATGGGGAATATACCTGACACTCCCACCATGCAATTTTGCAAAAGCTTTCTGTCTGAGGAAAGGAAGCGAAGGAAAAACGCATATAACATCTTTTCGTCAGAGCAACTTTACTGTCAAGTTGACACAACGTACACCATCCAAATACAAAGAGGAAAATAAATATTATTCCAATGCATGATGTATTTCCTCCTCCTGCCAACTTTGTTTAAGCCGTTGGAATTATGGAAGGAGCATCATCTGAAAACGAGCCCGATCGAGCTAATGAATCACTTTTTCTTCGCTGAACAGATGCTATTCTTGCTAGCTTAACATTGCAGGCTGTACCAGAATACCAGAATTTAGAAATGATTGACTACCTATAATACAGTATATAATGTCGAACATGTCCGCTCGATCTCCATCTCTTCCGACCCGGCCGGCCATCTGGATCTTGTCCAATTCTACGCCCCTGGGGCCAGAAACAATTAATTATATTAGAGCATCCGAATTCCAATCGTGATCTATCTCAGCTGCAAATGACGGCAAGAGTGGCGCCGGGAATGTTCGGTGCTACTATATGGCAAGTTGACATTGCTCGCGAGAGGGAAAGGAAATTAAAGAGGCCGCATCTCTCTGAACACGTAAGAGTGCACCAATCCGGCCGCATGTATCGATTCCATGCATGGATGTCACGATCCAGGCTCCACTGATCGATCTAGAGCGTACGTAAACCAGCTGCCGTGTCACTCATGGTCCTCAACTAGGTGGAGAGAACTAGCAGTGGAATATTTTTTTACTGATGAGATGTTTGTGTCAACCGTGCAGCTCGCCACTAGTCAATGCTAGTTTGTAAATTATTTATGTAAATCAAATGGTAACTTACTAAAGTTTGAGCAACATTATAAGGCATGATGAAAAGTCGAGATTGAACGGCAAGAGGATAACGTAGTACTACTAGCTAGCTAGATTAAGTTAGTGTATCTTCGCACCGACTTTATGGATGGATCGATATAGTGTGAGTGCGGACGAACAGTGCCCGGGCACACCTACACCCTTTTTTTCTCGCGAAATTCAAAAAATAGTAAAACATGAAAAAAAAATCTGGAAAAAATTGGGTGCATATGTATACAAGTTATTCACACTCGTGTAAATTCTCATAATCAAATGATATTTCATATGGTCTGTGCAAAAAAGACAACCCGAGTTGTCAGAAAAAAATTTGAATACACATGTTTTCAATGTCTTATTTTGTCTTTTTGCACAAAGCGCATAGAATGTCATTTTATTCTAAAAATTTGCACGGATGTGAAGAACTTGTATACATATGCACCTCATTTTTTTCAGAATTTTTCGAAAAGTTTTACTATTTTTTGAATTTTGCGAAATCCGAGGGTGCAGGTGAGCTCGGGCTCACCTGGGAGTTTTCCCACTAGCTAGCTGCTACACTAGCTTCCGAGCTAGCTAGTTCCAAGACCATGCAACTAAAGAGCTAACTAAACTAGTACTCATGACATTTGTTTAATAAAGCACCGTTATTATCCGTCTAATCTTGCACGACGAGAGGGGCTCACCTTTTGTAACTTGTTGATAGTCACATTCGTAAAAGCTTACGCTTGATTAGCTAAATAATACTCCTGCTGCTGCTGGTTACAACAAGCCGGCTTAAGAAAGACTCGAGTGGCTAAGGAAATTGGGAGTTTCAATGGAGCATGCACAACTTTTGAAGTGTACCTACTACGTACCGCGCGTATCCTCTGTTCCCAAATAGTTGCAATCCACTACCTGTTTTTCATCTTCACGCAGCTCTGGCATATCAGCAAGTAGTGCACGTCAAGTCTTAAGTTACATTTTGTTGAAGTAATATATCAACGCTGCCCTGCCACATCAACAAGTCACCCATGTCTGTCAGAATTTACATTTGCTTGCCTTAATTTTTTATCTTCAGGGATGGTATATGTGTACACTTGGAGTAAACCTGTTTCACATTTGTTTTTAAGAAAAGACACAACCAATACAAAAGTTTTTCTCCTTGTATGCATCATATTGTTACATGCTTCATACGTGTTATTGTTCTTAAAATGTAATCGGGAACGCTCACACGCTTTGCTTATGCATTAGTTTTAGTTGTTTTTGTAGCATGCATGTATTCGGGCATTTCTTTTATCAATGTGCGGGGTATCATATAGTTATATTTCAGTCATTGGGACTGGGACACCATCCATCTCTTCTCCAGAGTACATGATCTTAATTACCGCACATTAAAATTTGGATAGTGCGATATAATTTTGCATATAAAGATGGCTTTGTCCTTGTTCGCCTGCATAGCAGTAGGTGGTGGGAAAAACATTTTTTTAGGTTTTAGGTTACACATAAGTATTAATTTTTATTAGTTTCATCATCTTGGTGAAAATATAAAGATATTTTTTTAGACACGGGTAGGAACAAACATCGTGGTTATTAAGAAGACAATACGAAAATGCTCTTAAACATCTAGGGAGTGCATGTGGACCTAAAAGTGACTAATATCCTCGGAAGCTTATATGGGCCATCTCCAAGAAAATGAGAATCTTATCAGTTACAACGCGCCTATTCCTCTCCCTCCACACGTTTGAATAGGATATGGCCACTATGCGAGCAGGACAGTAAGGAGCACCTAGGGATACCCTCCCACCAGCGGGGTAAAGTTATAGAAAAGTTAGTACAATTCTATAAGAATTGATCGCGGGGAACATTTCAGGCTGGTGGTGCTAGGGAACGTATCCGGTGCATCAAAGCAATTGGTGCATCCAGTGCACCCCGCTCTGACGATCAACTTTACATATTATTAAAAATCTGAAAATATTTTGGACACTGAGACAACATAAATAGTCATTGTCATAAAAATTGTAGCCTAAATTTTAAACACGACATTAACAGAGAACATAAGAAATTTATTATCAGTACTGATTACAGGCCAAATTCAAAGCCCAACAAGCATTCAACACTGTTCATTGTCGTATTTTTCTATTTTTTTCTTGATTTGTGTTATGAATTACGATTCCAAATTTTGTGACATGTTATATTCCCAACTTTTTTTTTAGATTTTTTTTTTGAAATATTTTAGATTGTCAACGGAAATCAGGTGCACGGAGTGCACAAATTGCTTTGGTGCACATGATACTTTCCCGGTGGTGCTAATGTACGAAATAATAATCATAATTCTACAACTTTAAGCTTGCTAAGTTTTCTATAAAATTATTTCAAGTATGAAATCTCTGAGCATAAAATTCTTACGTAAGAATCTCCTGTAGTGTACAACCATGAGTACTATATATATATTATAAAAAGCAATCCCTCTGTTCACTTGTTAGGTGCACTTTTTTTGTTTCCAAATACCAACGAGAGGTTTTCAGAAAGCGATTTAATAAGTAATTGCCCTTAAAAGAATTGTGTGCAACAAAGCCATAATTGCTAGTGGTGGGAGTAAAATAGAAAACTAGATAGCGGTAGAAGGGAAACCAGGAGAGAAAATGGAAATGCACCTAATGGTTCGAAGTTCTGATAAAAAACAAATACTCCTAGGAAAGGGGGAGTGTACCACGAGAAATTGTGTATATTTTTTTTGCAGACAGAAACAATTATGTCTATGATGACACTAGGTAATTAAGCATATTAAGTTCTTATAGATTGTAAGCATATTAAGGTTATCAGAACAATATCACTACAAAGTAAACAAAATATGAGATACTACTGCAAAGTTACCTTTCCATCTCATAAAGATGCTCGTGGTGCCATTAGGACCACACCATTAATTGAGTGACAGTTAGTTATTAATCCTGGAGGACACTTTCAGTCTCATCATGAATTAGTGAGTTATTTGGTACAACCAGGTTTATGAGTCGCTAGTAGAGTAGTTTTCAATATCCGTTAGATATAGCTTGAATTTTCTGTTAAGAAAGCAAGTACACAGCTAGCCTAATTAATTAAGCAAACTTAATAGTACAGACATTTCGGAAGCATGTAGCTAGAAAGGTGAGCAGGCCAACCGAAAGAAGTGGCAGCACGTATCATGATGATCATCATCATTGCATGGGGGGCTTGGGTCATGCACGAAATTAACACGCTAATTACATCTCTACACGTGTACTTTTTACTGTGGTATAATTAGGAGATAGTCCAGTACCATGGACGACAACGGCAACGCCACGCGTATTACTGCTCCAACCATTATAAGTAAAATAGAACTATTCCATGACTTTTGGGGGACAGATAAAATAGTCATTTCAGATGAAACCATGGGCCACCAATGGTGCAAGGATGACATAGCAGTGCTTGTCAGGCAAAGGGAGGATGGAAAGAAACTTTAAAATACAATGCTCGACATATAAGTAGCACCGATAAGGTAGCAGAGAGGAAAGGGGCCTGACCAGTGTTGGTCTATTAGTGCATCCATTTGTATTGTGGCTGCCTGGCTGGCTGCTAGTAAGACTGTAACTCACAACACTTGACTAATCTTGCTTGTGTAGCAAATGTCATATACTCATATCATGGAGCTCTAGGTAGGCTACTGATTGCCCCTTATCTCCACCCACCCCCCATCAAAGCAATAAACAAGGCCCTTATATGTAATCTAAAAAAAGATGGTCAATGTCCCAATGAATACAGACTGAAAGGAATTTTGGTTATTTGCCATTGATAAGGGGTAGTGTGTAGGCAGGGAGTTAGTCTATAGGGCTTGATCAAGGCCATTGCGCTACATGTGTTCATAAGCTTAGCGAGAAACTCACAGTGACGAGAAGGCGGCCTTCACACATGTTCTTTGCACTTGAGTAGTGCTGAATTATCAAGACATATAAACCGCTTTTTTCCCAAGAGGCTAGGAAGGTAGAGCTAGCGAGCTGCAAACTTTGCACGTCCATGTATGCACCCGACCAAACCAAATATGTAAATTGAGCAGGCCGGCCAGTGGGTCCAATCTGTGAGCTCCACCAAGAGTTATCTTCACGAGAGAGAGATGGAGAGAAAGGCGATGACTAGGATCGTGTGACCGACCGGTGGATGGTGCATCGCACCCGCGCTGCCATCGATAGGTTCACACCTCTGACAGGATTCAGCCGTACACAATTGAGGCCTCCCTTGTAGAGATCTACGAGGGCGACGAGATCTTATGGCGGCAATAGAGCTTTCATAAGCGAATATTGAAGGGGATGTCAACACTGCTTACTTATACGCCGTCCATAATGGACGGGGGAGAATATCTCTAGTGCTACCACCCCTTAGGGTGCTACAAATCCTACCAACAAAAAAATCAATTTTAAATTTGTCAAAAAATTCTAGGAAAAAATGTGAGTGTTAACAAGATATGTTTCTATTACCTCCAAAAAGATTTGTCTTTTTTATTTCTCACTGCTCATTTCGAATTTGGAATTGAAATTTTTGGAGGTAATAGAAACATATCTTGTTAACACTCACATTTTTTCCTAGAATTTTTTGACAAATTTAAAATTGATTTTTTTGTTGGTAGGATTTGTAGCACCCTAAGGGGTGGTAGCACTAGATATTTCCCCTAATGGACGGCACCGGAAAAGCTCCATCCCATGCCGTTGGGCGTATGAGTATCTACCGGATGCTAGGGATATCTCCGCCTTATGTACTCCTTTTTTTAAGGAGCTCGATCTTCAGGCCAGGACCCCAAAATGGGACTGCATTAGCTATGGAATGTTGGCTAATCGGGTCCATGGTCTCCGCTGACGAGAATGTGGAGCTCACCCTCCCATTCTTGCTCGAGGAGGTTGGCAGGGAGATTATGGATATGACGTCTAACTCGGCTCCCGGACTGGATGCCTTCTGATATCCTTGTTCTAGAGTTCTGGGAGCATATTCAGGCGGTGACTATGCCAGGAATTTTACACCGGTCATGTCTCGCTTAAATTTTGGTGTGATTACCATTTAGTTAGCGTAGGCCACAGATATTCACCAGCTTAGGATGGTAAATTTTATCAATGCCGTACAAAGAATCTTCTCTAAGGTATGCGTGACATGGACCTCCTTCCTTAAAGGACAGTATATACATGATGGGATTCTAGCGATTCATGCATCCATGAAGTCAAGGTTCAGCGCAGAGGGTGTGTTCCCTAATCTAGAATTCCAAAAGCATATGAGAAGTTAGACTGGTCCTTTCTCCATTAAGTTCTGGAGATAAGAGGGTTTGATGATCGTATGATATGTTGGATCGTCTAGATGGCATGAGTGGTAACACCACTATAAATATTGATGGGGGAACTGGAACCCTATTTTAGGTCATCTTAGGGGGTGAGTTATAGGGGTCTTATCACCCCCTCATTCTTAACCTTGCAATCGATGTCCTGGCGGTTCTCTTAGAGATGGTTAAGATGGCTGACCAAATCTTCATTGACCTAGGGAACCTTATCCCATGTATGTAATGTGACTTACCTCTAGTATGTGGATGGCACTATGACCTTGGTGGGATGCGGAACTGAAGGGGTCGTTGCATAGAAAACAAAAATTTTCCTACGAAACAAGCGGAAGAAACCCCACGATCTAGATCTATTAGACGAAGGTAGCGAAGGCGAGATCCAATCTCTTACCCTTGAAGATCGAACAAACGCGTTTTGTCGGTGCAGGGGTTGGCTAGTCGATCCCCGCAACTAGACTCATCTAGTCGCGAGGAGATGTATTTCCTCGAAGATCCAATCCGATGAAGCACCACAACGAGCAGCACCTCCGCGGTATCCACACATATGGCTCGATGTAGACGTCCACTCCTTGATCCCGCAAGCGAGGAGGACGTGGCTAGATAGATCTCGGCACCACGACGGTTGTGGTGGCGTTGATGATGATGATCTCCACGAGCATGGCTTCGCCAAGCCAAGCAAGAGGAGAGGGAGAGGAGGAGGCGCAGCGGCCCTATGGCATAGGGGTGGTGCGGCTATGGTGGAGGTGGAGGTGGCGGCAGCCCTCCGGGGAGAGGGATGGCGCACTAGGTGGAGGTTAGGGCAGCAGGGAGGGGTGGCGGCTAGGGCACCAAGGGGTGCTGCGCCCCTCCCCTTGCCCCTCCTTATATAGGTGGCAGAGGGTGCGCCCATAGGCCTCCCCTAGGGCCGGTGGCAAGGGTGGCTTGGCCCCCAAGTCAGCCCCCTAGGGTTAGGGTTGGCCGGCCTCCCTTTGGGCCTTTGTGGTTGGCCCAAGTCCTAGTCCAACTAGGGCTTGGCCGGCTGGGCTAAGGGGCTGGTGCGGCCAGCCTATTAAGGTGGCTGCACCACCCTCTAGTCCATGTGGGCCCCCATACAATATGGGCCCCACTTCTAGACCCTTCTAGAACTTTCCGGTACCCTATGCAAATATTCCGGAACCTTTCCAAAACCTCCGGAAACACTTTCCTTATATGAATCTTATTCTCCGGACTCTTCCGGATCTCCTCGTGACGTCTAGGATCCCATCCGAGACTCCGAATCATCATTCTTTCATACCATCAATTATCTCATCGCTAACCCTAGCTACATCGGAGCGTTAAGTGTGTGACCCTACGGGTTCGAGAACATGCAGACATGATCATATCAATAATCAATAGCAGGACCGGGATGCCCATATTGACTCCTACATATTCAACGAAGTTCCTTATCGATTGAACCACGATGTCGGAGATTCTTAATCTCGTATACGATTCCCTTTGTCTCACGATATTTAATTAGCCCGAGATTTGATCGTCGATATCTCCATATCTAGTTTCATCTCGTTGCCTGGCAAATTCTCTTTACTCGTCCATAATATAGGATCTCTGTGGTTAACACTTAATCACATGGTTGCAACCTTCCTGATGCTATATTACCGAGAGGGCCCAAAGATATCTTATTCCGTCACAAGGACAAATCCCACTCTTGATTCATGTCACCCAACAAATACCATCGGAGATACCTGAAAGCCACCTTTATAATCACCCAGTTACGAAGTGACGTTTGATGTCCACAAAGCATTCCCCCGGTAAACGGGAGTGACATAATCTCATGGTCTAAGGAAACTATACTTGGCATACTAAAAGCGTTGGCAATGAAACTGTGTGACACGATCAATTGCAACTCTTTATTATTTGGGTCTTGTCCATCACATCATTACTCCTAATGATATGACTCCGTTATCAAGTGACTATAACAAGTCCATGGTTAGGAAACTCTAACCATCTCTTGACTAACGAACTAGTCTGGTAGAGGCTTACTAGGGACACCTGTTTGTTTATATTCCACACATGTATTATGTTTCCAATTAATACAATTATAGCATGGATAATAAACTATTATCATAAACATGAATATGCTAATAAACCATTTTATTATTGCCTCTAGGGCATATTCCCAACAGGAACTTGATATTATCAACCTTAAGCTCCTCCTCCTCTTCTTAGGTGATGTCGGATATCAAAAACAACTTTGATAAAAGTGAGGGGTGGGTCATGGGGTATCCCCCAAGGAGCAGAAGCGGATTGTCGACAAACTCAACTAAAAATTACCACCCTTCCCTAGATCTTTCTAGGGGATGCCCATGTGTGACTCTAGGATTCTGATCAAGGATTTTGGCCCACTAGTAGGGAGGGTAGGGTCAAAGGCAGAGACATGGCGTAGGAGGTTCACCTCAAGGGAGGAATTATGTGCTCATCAATCTTTCATTTATAGAATCCCCATGTTTATGATGGGGTTATATATATCCTCCCAAAGGGTGTGTATGGAGCTTTCGACAAGGAGTTGTTGCGCTTCTTGTGGCAGGCGACCAATGGTCGCTAGAAGTACCATATGGTAAAGTGGGATGATAACTGCCTTCCTAAGGCCAGAGAGGCATAGGTATTCTAATGTCTGGGGGACTGAATGTGGCTCTCACATGCCGAGGTGGGTGGAAAGGATCCTTAAAGATGAGGGGGGCCTTTGGTTGCAGCTCATCAAAGCAAAATATATGTAGGGTCACCATCTCCTAGCTTGAGATTGTCGGGAGGGATATAAGTTATGGAGTTCTCTCTAGTCCATCAAACATTACATTAACTCGGGTATTAGCTTCTCCATATGTGATGAGGAGGTTCACCTTTTCTGTCTAGACCTGTGGCTCGGCAGGTGCCACTCCGCTCTGATTTTCCGGACTTTTTTGCAATTTCCTCAGTTCTAATTGGTTGCCTCGGCGGTCCATAGTGGGACTTGGAATATCTCGTTTTGACAAATATATCTGCAAGCAGAAGTCTTAGCTTGCTCTGATTTGCAAAACACTCTTTGGAGTCACTCTCGGCCAAGATATGTGGTCGTTGTATCCTGGTACCTACCCCCTTGGGGATCTTATTTGTTGGGTCGGCATACCGTTCTCTCTACCTCGGGCCGACCTTGACAAGGACCTTCCCCTGCGGAAAGCTTTGCTTCCTCTAAAGATTAACATTTTTGCTTGGCACCTGCTCCACTTTCCCTTGGGTGTCGTGGTGGCTAAGCGGCACGGGCCGGGTTGATAGTCTTTGCCCCCTTTGCGTCGTCCCCAACTTTGGGACACACATATTTTTCTCCTGTCTCGTGCCCGCTTTTTATGGATCTTCGTTTGAGGCTCTGGGATGTGAGTGACAGGTATTAGAACTTGGAAATTTTTTGGAGGTTCATGCCAAACTTACTCGTAGGAGGAGGTGCCTCTTCAGGTTAGTTTTCAGGGCGAAGATCTTATGGACTATTCGGAATAAGATGGTTATCAAGCAGGTCTTCTTACGACATGCATGGTTTATCTTTGGCATTCTTACAGCAGTGGCATCCACTATGTAGGCATCAAGACATGGACCGGCTAGAGGACATGTTTGATTATCTTCTAATGGCAGGCCGCCATCTTGCTTCTTAGTCACATAGTTGGTGATCTCCTCACTCTCTTGAGAGTTGTATCGTCTTTCTCTCAAGTTGGATGTTTGTGATGTTGCCCAACCGACATATATTTTATTTTGTGTATGAATATGGTTAATTTTTTTTATAAAGTGGGACGAAATCCTATATCAAGGACTCCATTTAGCTTTCTGCTCACACATCCACCGATTTCTTCATGTGTTTGTGTTGAAAGTTGATTATTTTTTTGGCCTTGTATGCACTAGTAGAAAAGAGGCTTTTGTCCAGGCCGAATCGGAGCATTAGTCTCGGTCGCGACACGAACCGGGACTAACGTTGGCATTAGTCCTGGCTCGAGCGGCTCGGACGCCGCATGGGGCTCGGGAGGTTTTCGTCCCGGTTCTTAGAGACCCTTTAGTCCCGGTTCGTGATACGAACCGGGACTAAAGGTTTGCGGCAAGCAGCCCTAGAGATGGGGGCCAGTGCGAGACCCTTTAGTCCCGGTTCGTATTACAAACCGGGACTAAATATGGCAGAGAAAAAAAAATCCAAAACCTGAAGTCTCATGACTGCCACGTGATTATGACGCAGTTGCTTCCGGTTGCATTGAGGGGGCTTCTACCGGAAAATGTTCGAGTACCAATTGTGAAGATATGTGCATTCCTCAATGCAATATCTCAGAAGGTAATCAATCTAGATATTCTTCCAAGGTTACAGAATGATGTGGTCCAATGTCTTGTTAGTTTTGAGTTGGTGTTCCCACCATCGTTCTTCAATATTATGACGCGTCTCCTGGTTCGCCTAGTCGAAGAGATTGCCATTCTTGGTCATGTATTTCTACACAATATGTTCCCCTTTGAGAGGTTCATGGGAGTCTTAAAAAATATGTCCATAACTGTGCTAGGCTAGAAGGAAGCATCTCCAAGGGCTATGGAACAGAGGAGGTCATTGAGTTCTGTGTTGACTTTCTTCCTGACCTGAAGCCGATTGGTGTTCCACAATCACGACATGAGGGGGGACTGAGTGGAAAAGGCATGCTAGGAAAGAAAGCAAAAATATGTAGGGACGGGCATTCTTTAACTCAAGCACACTACACAGTTCTATAGAGTTCTACCTTGGTGGCTCCGTATATCGAGGAACACATGAATATAGTACAGTCCCAACACCCGGGACAGTCTGACACCTGGATTACACATGAACACATTGAGACTTTCGGGGGTTGGTTGCGAACACATCTCATGAATAACAACATTGTTGGAGATCAGCTGTACTTGTTGGCCAGGTCACCATCTTCGACTGTATTGACTTTCCAAGGGTACGAGATAAATGGGAATACATTTTAAACGATCGCCCAAGATAAAAAGAGCACCAACCAAAACAGTGGTGTCCGCTTTGATGCAACAAACAACAATGGGCAAAAGGACACATATTATGGTTACATAGAGGAGATATTTGAGCTTGACTACGAACCTTCTTTTAAGGTCCCTTTGTTTCGGTGCAAATGGGTCAAGATGAATGGAGTCGGGGTTTAGGTAGACAAGCCGTACAGAATGACAACAGTGGATCTCAACAATCTTGGTTAAAGAGACGAACCATTCGTCCTAGCCAATGATGTGGCTCAGGTTTTCTATGTGAAGGACATGTCTACCAAACCGAGAAAAAAAATAGACAAACGAATAAATCATCCGACGAGCCAAAGCATCACATAGTTCTTTCAGGGAAAAGAAACATCGTGGGAGTGGAGGACAAGACAGACATGTCAGAAGATTATAATAAGTTTGATGAAATTCCGCCCTCCACGGTGAATATTGACCCAAGCATCATGTTAAATGATGAAGATGCTCCATGGTTACGGACGGCGCGATCATAAGCAAGGGACATACGCTAGATGGGCATGTTGGTTATGTGTAATAATATATTAAATATTTATGTATGAGTGTTCTCAAAGTTGGCACACATGTGTATCTTATTTTGTTGACATAGAGATGTCCTCTGTCTTTGCCTTCCGGACTAGCTTGACTACAGTATGAACCCTCTTAGCACTGATAGAACGCTTCTATGCCGAGCCCCTCGAAGATGTCATAGGTCACTGCCCAACGACATCGTCGAGAAGCTCGTGCATAGAGGAGTCCTCTGTCTTAGCTTTCCGGCTAGCTTGACTACAATATGACCTCTTAGCACTGAGAGAACGCTTCTATGCCGAGCCCCTAGAAGATGTCATAGGTCACTGCCCAACGACATCTTCGAGAAGCTCGTGCATAGAGGAGTCCTCTGTCTTCGCTTTCCAGCTAGCTTGACTACAGTATAAACCCTCTTAGCACTGAGAGAACGCTTCTATGCCGAGCCCCTCGAAGATGTCATAGGTCACTGCCCAACGACATCTTCGAGAAGCTCGTGCATAGAGGAGTCCTCTGTCTTCTTTTTCTGTTGTTGTCGTGCTCTTGTCTTCATATCCTCCTCATGGTTGGTATTTATAGCTAAAAGATCAGGGCAATTCTTCACCTTTAGTCATGGTTGGTAGCTGGAACCGGGACTAAAGGAGCGTTGATATGTGTGACTTATCTTCTGCTTGAGATCCAACTGCTCACAAGCGCTCGAAAGAAACACACCGCTGATCCAACGACTCACAAGCGTTCGAAGGAAACACACGATCCGTGTGCTTCTTCCTGATTGGGCATACTACACCCGGTACCGGCATAAAAAAGGGGTA
The DNA here is from genome assembly GCA_012064385.1 of Puccinellia tenuiflora. NCBI lineage: Eukaryota > Viridiplantae > Streptophyta > Magnoliopsida > Poales > Poaceae > Puccinellia > Puccinellia tenuiflora. The sequence goes on from QRDG01001524.1 coordinate 189,021, forward strand.
GAAAAGTGAAACAGACAATATGTATGTTTAATGACTTAATGGAGTTCAAATTCCAAATTCTGTAATTAAATGAATTTACCTCAAATCTCAAACAAAAATGAATTTGTTATAAATAGATATATTACATTTTGATCAACAATTTGATATTTTAATTGCATTTTTCTGATAAACAGATCAAAAGATATTGAATTTATAAGTTTAATGACTTAATGGAGCTCAAATTCCAAAATTTTTAATTAAATGAATTCACTTCAAATCTCAAACAAAATGAATTTGTTATAATTAGATAGATTACATTTTTATGAACAATTTGATGTATTACTTGCATTTTTCTGATAAACAGATCAAAAGATATTGAATTTATAAGTTTATTACATTTTTCAAAAAACAAACTAAACTGTGGCCTTCGCGCCCAAAATTTAATTTTCAAAAGAACCTTTAGTCCCGGTTCGTGGATGGAATCGGGACTAACGGTGGTTTTGGCGCGCACTCTTTCGGTGCCCCCGAAAATGACCTTTAGTTCCGGTTCGTGGCTGGAACCGGGACTAAAGGGTCACCTTTCGTCCCGGTTGGAGCCACCAACCGGGACGAAAGGGTCTTTAGTCCCGGTTCTAGCCACGAACCGGGACTAAAGACCTATCCTATAACTACGCCTCTGCCTCCCCCACTTCCTCTCATACTCATCTCGCGAAGAACACCAAGGACCAGGAGGAGCGCAACCACCACGACGCCGTCAGGCTGCCCGATTCCGCCGCGCCGCCCGAGCCCGCGGCCGGCCACCATGCGCCGCCCTACCCTCCACGCATCGCCGCTCGCCGGCCGAGATCCTCCTGGCCGCGTTCTCCTCCTCCGCCCGAGAGCTCCTCCTCGCCGGCCGCCGCGTCGTCCTCCTCTCGGCCGCCGTCCTCTCGAATCCTCCTCGCCGCCGTCATCCTCCTTCTAGCCGGCCACCGTCCTCCTCGTCGCCGGCCCTCCTCCTCCTCTCGTCCGGTAAGGAACCGGCCGGACATAGCTAAATTTGTTAAATTTTGTTGTTAGCTAAATTTGCTAAATTTTTTTGTTTGCTAAATTTGATTAACTTACCTAACTTAGCTAAAATATGTTGTTAATAATTTAGCAATAAAAATTAATATGTTGTTAACACGATTTTTTTTGCTAAATTTGTTAAATTTGACTAACTTAGCTAAATTTGTTAACTTAGCTAAATTTGATTAACTTAGCTAACTTAGCTAAATTTCTTAAATTTTTTTGTTAGCTAAATTTGATTAACTTAGCTAACCGGGTTCTAAAATATGTTGTTAATAATTTAGCAATAAAAATTAATATGTTGTTAATATGATTTTTTTGTTTGCTAAATTTGTTAAATTTGACTAACTTAGCTAACTTAGCTAAAGTTGTTAAATTTTTTTGTTAGCTAAATTTGATTAACTTAGCTAAAATATGTTGTTAATAATTTAGCAATAAAAATTAATTAGTGATCTATGTTGTTAATAAAAATTGCAATAATTTAGTACTTGTGTGTAATAAAAATTGCAATAATAAAAATATCAATGTAAAATAAAAACTGGTGGCAGAGACTTGTTAAAAATTATAGAATTATAATACTTGTTAAAAATTATATGTCTTATCTCTTTGCTAATGAATTTGATATGTCTTACCTTTTTGCTAATTAACCACATGTCAATTGTCTTTTCAGAAACTATGGATCGTGGCAGAGACGAAGATCAGGAAAACATATTGGAGGATATTATCCGCGGTGATGATGACGTCGATATCGCCTCGAGATTTTTGAACGACTCCGGTGCGGGAGTGGAGATAGAAGCTGACGGCTCCGGTTCTCGAACCTTAATTACTACAGGGTCCGACGAGGTATATTAATTAACCCTCTGTTGACTAAATGCATTATTTGATTTGTATATACGTATATTAACTCTCTTTCTTCTTTTATCCCTCCGGATCGAGCAAATCTTCTGACAGCAAACGAGGCCCAGCCAAAAGGTGGGAGAAAGATGAAAGGTACAAGATCGAAGCCATTGCTTAAGATGGCAGACCGATTCTTCCTGTGACGCACGCCACAATATTTATAAGTCAATGCAGAGTTGTTGTTAGGGACAACATCCTGATCACCATTCAAGACTGGAATAGGCCAAAGGCGGCTGGACCACGCTCATCTGCTAGTTTTGTCGACAATAGAGCCAAAGACAACCTTTGGAGGATGCTCATGGCTAATTTCACGCTACCTCATCAAAATGATTTGGAAGACGCTCATCCGTTAGAGGGGGATGAAAATAACGAGGATCCCATAGAGGAAAAGGTCAAGGAGTGGACACTTAAGAAGATGGCCGAACAATTTATCAACTGGAAGAAAAGATTGAACAGGGATTATGTCCTTAAAGGAAAGACTCCGGAATTCATTGGCGCGTATGAGAAGCTAAAAGATCACTGGGACGAATTTGTCAAGTACAAGACATCAGAGGAGGCTAAGAAAAGGTCAGCAATAAATAAAAAAAATGCTGCAAAGAAAGAATATCACCATAGCATGGGGTCAGGTGGCTACAGGGCTACCAAGCCTAAGTTGGAGAAAGATGAGAACGACCTGCTTGAAAAAGGGATAATTCCTGAGACACATGAGTGGGTGATACGTCTCAAACACATCTATAATTTTTTAGTGATCCATGCTAGTTTTGTGTTATTGTCACATGTTTTTACTGTCATTTATATCATTTTTATGCATTTTGTCGGACTAACCTATTGACAAGATGCCAAGTGCCAGTTCCCTGTTTCTGTTGTCTTTTTGTTTCAGAAATTTAATTCTGGAAATATTTTCGGAATTGGACCAAACCTTATGGGGATTATTTTTACGCCAAGACGAAGATGGAGTCCGAAGGGCAGCCTCGGAGGCAACCCACAGGGCGCAGGCGGCCTCTTTGCCGCGGCCCAGGGGGGACCCGCCTCTGCCCGTGGGGCACCTCCTCGGGCCCCTCCGACGCCTATAAAATCAGAAATAACCTAAAAACATCGAGGCGGCCATTATTTTCCCGAAACTCGACCCCGACGTGCCGTCACCGAAAACCCTAGTTCGGGGTCCAATCTGAAGCTGATCCCGGCACTCTGCCGGAGGGGAGATCAATCCCGGAGGGCTCTTCATCGTCATGCCCTCCTCCGGGATGATTTGTGAGTAGTCTCACCTTGGACTACGGGTCCATGGCAGTAGCTAGTTGGTAGTCTCTCTCTCTCTCTCTTGTGCTTCATGTCTTATGATCTTGTGAGCTGCCTAACATGATCAAGATCGATTATTGTAATGCGATGTGATGTGTTTGCTGGGATCCGATGGATTATGAAGTTATGTTCAGATTGTGCATGATTCTTATATGAGTTATTTATGTTCTTGCATGCTCTCCGATGTGCATAGCTACTTTGGCCAAGTGATTGTGTGTATCTCCAAGAGAGGGTATTTATGCTAGATAGTGGGTTCACGCCCCCTTTTGTTCCTGGGCACGAGTGATAGAAATGTCTAAGGGCGAGGGTGTGCTATTGCTACTAAGGGTAAAACAGCGGTGTTAATGTCTCTTTTGATATTAGTATTGCTTACTTCATGCACTTTACTTAATGCAATTGTCTGTTGCTTGCAACTTAATACCGTTGGGTGACAGGCTGAATAGCGATCCCACAGTGGACTTTTTAGACAAAGACGCAGTTGGACTCAACGGTCTTTGTTCCTTGTCGTGATGCCTCCATAAATATTATCATGTCCTTTTTTCATAGCTAAATTGGGTTTGTGTCATGATCTTGTCAATTGCCTAGCTGTAATTCGTTCACCCATCACATGCATATTTTATTTACTTGAGAGACTCCACTAGTGAACCCATGGCCCCCGGTCCATCTTTTTACATTCTTTACAACCTCATTTACTTGCTTTTAATTATCATTATTTCTCTGGTCACTTTTCATATTTCATCTATTTCATCATACAATTAACCGCTTTGTTTTCTGCGAGACCGGAAAGATTGACAACCTTTCCGTGTTGGGGGCAAAGTATTTTGGTTGAGTGTGTGCGGGTCCATGTCTGTTGAAGGTCAAGCGCCAGAGATCTTGAACATTCACCTCGTTGTTGATTTCAAAGTCCTACTGGTTTGATAAATCTCGGTTCATTAAACGAGGGAAAACTGCTACTAGCTGCAATTCCGCCTTCGCTTGGGGCACCACCCAACTTATTTTAATACAGCAGCAAGATCTTTTCTGGCGCCGTTGCCGGGGACTTTGGAGCCACAGCAAGGGGAGTCTCATACTCTCAATCTCTTTACTTTGTTTTCTTCTAGCTTTCTTTATATCTCGTTTAGTTTATTTCCTGTTTTAAAATTTTAAAACCCAAAAAAATTAGTGTAGTCTTTATTCCTGTCTTGTTATTTTATCTTATCGTTATGTCTTCTACTAGAAAAAACAAGTTGTGTGACTTTACTAGCACTAATAACAATGATTTCATATGCTCTCCAATTGCTCCACCCGCTACTAAAGTGGAATTTTATGAAATTAAACCTGCCTTGCTAAATCTTGTTATGAAAGAGCAATTTTCTGGTGCTAGTACTGATGATGCCGCCTCTCATTTAAATAACTTTGTTGAGTTATGTGATATGCAAAAGTATAAAGAGGTAGAAAGTGACATCATAAAACTGAAACTTTTCCCTTTCTCTTTGAGAAGGAGAGCAAAAGAATGGTTATTGTCTTCGCCTAAAAATAGCATTGATTCTTGGATTAAATGCAAAGATGCTTTTATTGGAAAATATTATCCACCTGCTAAAATCATACAACTAAGGAGTAACATTATGAACTTTAGACAATTTGATAATGAACATGTTGCTCAAGCTTGGGAGAGAATGAAATTTATGGTTAAGAATTGTCCCACGCATGGATGAACTATGTGGATGGTTATCCAAACTTTTTATGCAGGTTTGAATTTTTCTTCAAGGAACCTTTTGGACTCGGCCGCGGGAGGCACCTTCATGTCCACAACATTAGGTGCAGCAACTAAAATCTTGGATGAGATGATGACAAATTATTCACAATGGCACACCGAACAAGCTCCAAGTGGTAAGAAGGTAAATTCTGTCGAGGAAATCTCCTCTTTGAGTGATAAGGTTGATATGATTATGTCTATGCTTGATACCAATTAGTCTAATATTGATCCTAATAATGTTCCACTTGCTTCATTAATTGCCCAATAAAAGGATCAAGTTGATGTTAATTTTCTTAATAGAAACAACTTCAACAATAATGCTTATCGAAATAATTTTGGTAGTAACAACTATAAGCCTTACCCTCCCAATAATGGCAACTTTTATGGTAATTCCTATGGTAATTCTTATAATACTAATAATAATGTGTCCTCTGATCTTTAAAATGTTGGGTTAATTATCAGGCGGCCCTCAGATGTCGTCATGTACTCAGTTTTGCCCTCAGCTGCGAATCGTGCTCAGTTTTGCCCCTAGTATGTGTGCAAAGACTTATTCCGTGACTCTTGCCATCTTCTATCTGGTCAATGGTTTGACTGTTAACTTCTGACGGTTGGGACCCACATGTCATGAATTTAATAGTTTCAGCTTTTTTTTGGAAATGTTTAAATTTCTCACAGGAGGCCCACTACTGACGAATCTAAATCTGAGATTTAAACAGTACAAAATTCGAAATTTTCAAGTTTCAAAAAAAAATTGAAAAAAATTCCGAATGTTGATAATGATTATTTATGCTAGTGTGCAAAATTTAAGTGTGAAATATTGTGTAGTTTAGTCTATGTAAAAATGACAAATTTCGGGATCTAAGATCTAGATCTAAAAAATTCGAATTTTTCAAGTTTTAGATAAAAATGTGAAAAAAATCTTGGATGTCAACAATGAACATTTATTCTTATGTGCAAAATTTCGGTGTGTAATATTGTTTAGTTTGGTCTATGTAAAAATGACAAATTTCGGTATCTAATATCTAAATCTAGATCTAGATCTAAAAAAATTGAATTTTTCAAGTTTTAGATAAAAATGTGAAAAAAATCCTGTATGTCAACAGTGAATATTTATTCTTATGTGCAAAATTTGAGTGTGAAATATTGTGTAGTTTGGTCTATGTAAAAATGACAAATTTCGGGATCTAATATGTAGATCTAGGTCTAAAAAATTCGAATTTTTCAAGTTTTAGATAAAAATGTGAAAAAAATCCTGTATGTCACCAATGAACATTTATTCTTATGTGCAAAATTTGAGTGTGAAATATTGTATAGTTTGGTCTGTGTAAAAATGACAAATTTGTGAATCTCAGATTTAACGCTATTTAACGAGATTTAAACTACAAGTGTGTTATAATTTGTCCCCAAAATTATAGAAAAATTTAGCGAGGGCTTCCCCTAATCTTCAGTCTAAGGTTGAAGCAGGGGGGTTTCAGATGGGGTTTCGGACGGGGTTTAGTGCTTCCAGGGGTTTCGGACGGGGTTTAGGGTTTCCGGGGTTTAGGGTTTCAGTGAGCTAGGGTTGAGCATAAATAATTTAGAAAAAATCAAATAAATATGAAACTTTCGCTCACTATTTACTTATGCAGCTACGTTGCTAAAAAAAAATTAAAACTTGTTATATCCACAGTTAAATGAAAAACATTCACACAATTCAAGCTATCGATGGAATGAGCTAGGGTTGAGCACAACTAATTCAAAAAAAATCAAAACAACATACAACCAGCGCACATGGTCTACTTATGCAACTAAGTTGCTATAAAAAATATAAAACTTGTTATATCCATATTTCAATTCCAACATTCACACGTTCACGATATCGATGGAATGAGCTAGGGTTGAGCATAAGTAATTCAAAAAAAATCAAATAAATATAAAACCAGCGCACATGGTCTACTTACAGGACATAGTTATCAAAAAAAACTTTGATTTTGAGTCGGTCAACGGTTTTGTGCAAAGTTTGACCAAACATTCAAATGAGCATAAATAATTCAAAAAAAATCAAAATAACATAAAACCTGCGCACATGGTCTACTTACATGACATAGTTATGAAAAAAAATATAAACTTGGTATATGAGTATTTTCATGAGAAATCCTTCACACAAATGACTTACCACGAACGAAGTTGCAGAGAGTTCAAGGAAGTGAAAGAGGGTTTGATGTTTTGAAAATTTAAAAAAATTGAAAAAATCACCAAAGCTTCATTTTGGTGTGACTAAGAATGACCCAGGCTTAGTTTTTCATTTTGGTATTTAAAACTTGTTTAAATGTTGGTCAAACTTGGGTTTGACCGATTTTGAAATAATCATAAAATATTCATAAAACTTCAAAAAATGAAAATCCAGTGCACATGGTCTTAGTTTGTCATGTACTAACAGCTCCAACTGATAAATAAGGTCTAGATATATATCAAACAAGAAATGCTTCAATATGGTGTGAAATATCACATCTCAAACTATGAACTCTCATGTGTGAAGAGAGGTGGTTTATGTTTTGAAAATTTAAAAAAATTGAAAAAATCACCAAAGCTTCATTTTGGTGTGACTAAGAATGACCCAGGCTTAGTTTTTCATTTTGGTATTTAAAACTTGTTTAAATGTTGGTCAAACTTGGGTTTGACCGATTTTGAAATAATCATAAAATATTCATAAAACCCTAGAGTTTGAGATCATTTGGAGAAGGTCGAAAAAATGACAGGATTAGAAATGGGGTTGTTTGGGCTACCTTTGGGGCTCTTTTGTAGCTCATTTTGGTGCATATTGATGCATTTTCATGCAATGCTTGAAATCTCACACCTTTGGCTATACCATATTGATGCATTACCATGAGTGTGTGAAATATACCATGAGTGTGTGAAATATGGCCTCGTTTCGACAAACTATGTCATGGTTTCCCATTTATTTGATTTTTTTTAATTCAATTCAAATAGGGATTTATACCTACTTATCTACCTAAAAAGTGAACCCTTTTTCTAAGTGGGTAAAAATGGCATATTCTAGTAGCCCTCTAACTATTTGACAAGGTTTTACATTATGAAAAATTCATTTGCCTACTCAAACATGGCAATGCCATTTGGACCAGAAATGTTTTTCACAAAATCGCAATATAGAAAGTTCCAAACTAGCGAAACCTTATAACTACAAAGTTGTAGTATTTCCCATTTGGCGCACAAAGATATAAAGTTTTCTTCCTAAATCGTTAGGAATATCTCGGAACGCACTGATGCCGACATGGCCATGTCCAGAGCACGCCCACAAGGTGCTCGACAAAATACCGACGGCGCCGCCCGGTCGTGGTCGTCGGATAAGCCATCCCTCGCGCATAAAAACTTGCCCGTTAGGACCATAGGCTCTCGTGGAACAAAATAGAGTGGATTTAGAGGTCGGGGGAGGTCATAAGGAAGCGAATCGAGCACGGCGACCTTCGGTCGGAGGCGAGGAAGACGGCGTCGATCCCGACATTTTAGTCCATCCCGGCTCGCGTCCTTTCGCGTGGAGGAATAGTAGGACCCGGCGGAGCCGAATGTGGCACTGGTTCGAGTTGGGGCAGTCGGAATCAGCTCGTCCCCTTCACCACCGGCCGAAGCTCGCCGCGGATGATATCAAGCGCCTTAGAGATCCTCTGCCCCAATTGATAATACTAGAGCGACTAGGGTGAGCAACTGATCCTCATATGCATCTTTTCCCTGTCGCTTGCCTCCTGAGGTCATCGTGGACGGCGAAGACCGCGGGGTGGAGCTCCGGGTGAGGGAGACGACCATGAGCGGATGGAGCATCATGGACGGAGAATCCAGCACTTGAAGCGGCAGTTGGAGCAGGACACCACCGCGACGCACGCCGCCGCCGTTTCGGCCGCGCCGCCCTCGCTCCGCCGCGCAGCTGGTGGGCGCAGCGGGACAGCTGGTGGCGGGTGGAGCAGGTGATGGCGGAGCACGGCACGCTGGAGCACGTTGCGGTGGAGGTGTTGGCTCTATACGCGGGACGGACGCGGCGGCGCAGGTGGCGGCCGCGGAGGTGGCGGCGGCGGCGCAGGTGGTGGCGGCGGCGCAGGTGGCCGTTCGAGAGCAGGTGTCGTGCACGGTTAGGTCAGGTGGTGGCCGTTATTTCGCGCCGTCGCCGGTCCCACATGTAAGAAGTTACCTGGTCCCACCTGTAAAATGCGGACCAAGTCCACTAGCGCCTTGCCCGGTCCTACCTGTAAGAAGTTACCTGGTCCCACCTGTAAGACGCGGACCAAGTCCACTAGCGCCTTGCCCAGTCCCACCTGTAAGAAGTAAACTGGTCCCACCTGTAAGACGCGGACCAAGTCCACTAACGCCTAACAGACGGAATCTGCTTCAGACAGGCCGTTTGGCCTCGCCATAGCAGCTGCAACTGAAGTAGTGGCAAAATTGTAAGCCATTTGAAACTAGTGGCAAAACTGAGTACTACCAAGCCTCTAGTGGCAATCTGCTAAATGACCCTAAAATGTTTTAAAGGAATTTATCACTTCGCAAAAAGCTTTTAATAAAACTGTTGAAGAGAAGTTGGAAAAACTGGATAGTCTAGTCTCTAAAGTAGACGTTCTTGCTCATGATGTTGAAATTTTGAAAATTAGGACCACTCCAAATCAAGACAAACATACTGAATCTTTAAATGATATCTCTCTTCAAATTAATGAAAATGAAAGGATGATGACTCTCTTGAAAGCTAGGTGGGCTAGAGAGGCTGAAGAAGCTAGAATTGCTGAAATGAATAGGAAAACTGTTAAAGTTTATACTATCCAAACCACTAAAGAGGATCCTCCTAGTTTATTTAAAGATGATGAAATTGATTTTGATAGTTGCAATCTTACTGAAGTCATTAAGTTCCTACAAAAACTTGCTAAGACACCGGATGCTAGTAAAATAAATCTTGCCTTTACCAAACACATTATCGATGCTCTTATCAAGGCTAGGGAAGAAAAACTATAGCTTGAAACCTCTATCCCTAGGAAGTTAGAAGATGGTCGGGAACCCACTAATAAGATGAAAATAAATGACTTTGATTGCAATGCTTTATGTGATCTTGGTGCAAGTGTTTCTGCTATGCCTAAAAGTTTCTATAATATGCTTGATTTAAATCATTTGGAAGAGTGCTATTTAAATGTTCATCTTGCTGATTCTTCTAAAAAGTAACCTTTGGGTAGAGTTGATGATGTCCTTATTGTTTTTAATGGTAATTATGTTCCCGTTGATTTTATTGTTATGGATATTGAGTGCAATGCTTCTTGTCCTATTATTTTGGGAAGACCGTTTTTGAGAACTGTTGGTGCTATTATTGATATGAAAGAGGGAAATATAAGGTTTCAGTTCCCCCTTAAAAAAGGGATGGAAAAATTCCCTAGAAAGAGAAAGAAGTTTCCTTTTGAATCAATCATAAGGTCAAGCTATGCTCTTGATGTTGCAAAGGCCTCCGAAAAAACTTGATATTTGGCATTGCGCCTAGCTAAAAGGCGTTAAAGAAAAACGCTTGTTGGGAGGCAACCCATCTTTTATTTTCAGTTTTCTTTTCAATTTTCTTGAGTCATGAAGTTACTAACTTTGTACAAACTTCATTGTATCTTTTTATTTTGTTTTTTTGTGCCAAGTTTAGCCTCTAATGCATTGAAAGTGCGAGGTATTGTGTTGCTGTCCAAAAACAGATTCTATGCGCCTGTTGCACGAAAATCCTAAAATGGCCAAAATTTTATCTTTTTCTGATAATTCTTGACAGCAAGCCTGATTCTTTTATCTATATTTCGTTAGTTTTAAGTTTTTTGATTTGAGCTGCAGAAGTGCCACGAAAAATTCGATCTTTACAGACTGTTCAGATTTTGACAGATTCTGCTTTTATTTTGCATTTGTCTCTTTACCATCGTCATATGTGATACTCTAGGGGTAGAGTGCCACATTGAGGCTTAGTAAACAGTATCTAATGTTTAATAAAGTTGGTTTGCAATTTGTCATGAGTTGAACACGTGCTTTTTAATTTATGAGCACTAACCCTCTAATCAAATTATGAGAAGTTTTGTGTGAAGGGAGTTTTTAAGTTCCAAAGGAGAGGAATATGAAGAAATCGAGGATGGATTAGAGCTCAAGCTTGGGTATGCCCCCATGGCACCCCCTCTGAATATCAAGAACTATGAAGAGTTAAAGCTTGGGGATGCCCAAGGCATCCCCTCATCTTCATCGACTATCATAAGGTCGTCTTCGTTGAACTTCGTTTTTATCACTTTACATATTATGCGCTATGCTTGGAGCGTCTTTTTACTTTAAGTTTTGGTAGTTTGTTTGCTAGTCATATATTTGTTGTATCCTAGCTTTATTTGTGTGGGAGAGAGACACGCTCCACTTTTTCATTTGAATACTCCTTTGCTTCACTTATATCTTTTTGAGTATTCTTAGCTACTGTCTGTTTTCTAGTAAACTCTCGCTTTTCGCTTTTATCTTGTTTAGAGCTGCTAGTCATTAAGTTAAACTCTCTTGTTCTTCACTTATACTTGTTGGAGAGTTGTTGTTGAAACATTGCTTGAATTGTCACTGCGACAAAATGCTATTTGTGTGATGATAGAATAAAATGAAAAGCCTGCATAGTTTTGTAGATCATGGTGTGGATACTTGATGCTTCTTAATTGTTTTGAGATGTTAAGTTGAATGCTTAAACTTTCTGGTTGAAAGCTTGAAATTGTGTGGTTTTTCAAAGTTGTTAATTCATAGCGCTAATCTTTCCATCAAAAGAATGTTTGGTCAACAAGGGAGACGGTGTAGAGTTTTTATGGTTATGACCGGTAAATGTCTTATGTTGTTCTGTTACCGGTTATTGTTAGATGTTTGCTTCAAACACTTTTTTGCTAAGCCTAAAAATTCGTACTGAGTGTATGGTTCACTCGTGCATCCAATCCCCAAAGCCAAACTTTCTTGCCAGCTGAGTCCACCATATCTACCTATGCATGGTATTTCCTACCATTCCAAATAAATTTGTCATGTGTGATACGTCCATTTTGCATCACTATTTTACATCTTAATTTATTCATTGATATATTTCATATTATGATGCAATACTTATGTTATTTTATCCCATTTTGCATGTTTGGCAATTATTGGAGATGCATCCGCCGGAGTTTCTGCCTAGCCAGTTTCATTGCGAGCAACAGGGGGCAGGGGCGACCCCCTGCCGCGGGCCCACCTAGGGCCGCGGGTGGGGCCCGCCCTGGTCCCTGTGGCCCCTCTCCGGCTCCCCTTCGGCGTATTATTGACCCTTGACCTAAAAACCTCGGGGGCATCGAAGAGGAATTTTTCCGCCGCCTCCACGAGGCGGAAACCAGATAGAGAGAAGAAGAGCTCCGGCAGGGAGAAATCTGCCGGGGAATTTCCCTCCCGGAGGGGGGGGGGGATCGCTGCCATCGTCATCGCCATCACGCCAAGCATCATCGGGATCATCATCAACACCATCTCCATCATCAGCACCATCATCACCGTCACCGTCCCATCTCATCCCGCTGTAGCAATCATCATTGTTTTGTTATTAGTTTATTGGAATCGTATCCCGGGTATTGATTACCACTTGTAGTTGATGCTTGAGAGTTTTATCGGTGAATTATCTTTACGATCATATTGTTACCCTTATTCATATCACCTCTGATCATGATCTATATGATGTCTTGTGAGTAGTTCGTTTGGTTCTTGAGGACATGGGGAAAGCCTAGTTGCTAGTATTTGCATAATGTTGAGTAATATTTAATGGTTTGATTTATGTTGTGGTGTTATTCTTCTAGTGGTATCGTGTGAACATAGACTACATGATACTTCACCTTTCAAAGGGCCTAGGGGAATGCATAGTGTATTTAGTTTGCTTATGGTAGGGTTGCAGTAGTGACAGAAACCTAAACCCCAATTTGTGAACTAGTGCACTAGGGAGCGTAGGGTCTCGGAGTTTAAGGCTGTGGTTAGGTTTTTATCTTAATTACTTTCTTGTAGTTGCGGATGCTTGCAAGGGGTTTAATCACAAGTATGTATTTGTCCATGTAAGGGCGGTGCATTAGCATAGGTCCACCCACACAGCACTTTATCAAAACATTGAAGGTTAATCACCGGCGTGCAATGAAACTGGCTAGGTAGAAACTCCCATGTGTCCTCGAGAACGTTTTAATCTTCCTAAGTAACACAACCGGCATGTCCTTTGAGCTTAAAAGGATTGGGCTATCTTCTGCAATTATTGTAGCACTCTTTTATTTACTTGTTCTTCATTTGTTTTTTAAATCAAAAATCCAAAAACATTTCTCTTTTAGTGCTTGCAGTGAAACCTTGCTGAAAACTACTTGTCAACACCTTCTGCTCCTCGTTGGGTTCGACACTCTTACTTATCGAAAGGACTGCGATAGATCCCCTATACTTGTGGGTCATCAATGTGCTACCTTTAGAAATTCAAAATACTTCTTCTTTGTGCCTCTGTTTTTAAGCTCATGAGGGAGCAGTAGAGAGCTAGATATAACTTGTGACAAGCGAGGTCATTTCCCCCCTTTCACCGGTGTTGATGGATTACGTCTTCACTTGAATCAACCCGAGAGCAGCTTAAGCAAAAATATAAATATAACTCACAATTCTCCTCGCAATGCAAATATGAGAAATCAGCCCAAACATTGGACAGTGGTGAAACCAAGGAGAAAGAAGAGCGTACTCGGTCTTCTAAGAACCAGCTGCTCTCACAAGTCTAAAAACCTTGCTTGTCATGAGGAACTAGATAGTTTCTCTGTTGTGAAGTCGTTGACGAAAGCATGCATACCTCAAAATCATTTTACTTCTGTTTTAAAAACCAAAAAGCTCTAGCACATGACTAATCCCTGCTTCCCTCTGCGAAGGGCCTTTCTTTTACTTTTAATGTTGAGTCAGTTTTCCCTTTTTCCTTCTATCTCCACAAAAGCAAACATCTAGCATTGACCCTGGGTATCGTTGAGCATATTACATTATCAAGAATAAACATGAATCTTTATATTGACTTTATCTATAAGATAAGCCGTTGGAAGTTGAAGCTCTTTGCTAATGCTTACATCTTCCTTTGTGTTGATTCTCAAACACTTTTGTCATGGAATTATTATCCTTGTGAATTAGTCAAATATGTTGATCACATTGTTTTCATGTCTTTGACATACTATTTATGAAAGGTTTTGCTTGGATGATTCAACTTGTTTATTCATTGCTTTCTTGCTATCAATTATAGACAATTGTTTTGTATCTCTTCATTCACATCCTTTGATTTGCATCACTATCTTGATCAAGATTGTGTTGGTCGCATGTCTCATCAAAAATTATTTGTTATCACTTACCTACTCGAGGACGAGTAGGAGTTAAGCTTGGGGATGCTGATACGTCTCAAACGTATCTATAATTTTTGAGTGATCCATGCTAGTTTTGTGTTATTGTCACATGTTTTTACTGTCATTTATATCATTTTTATGCATTTTGTCGGACTAACCTATTGACAAGATGCCAAGTGCCAGTTCCCTGTTTCTACTGTCTTTTTGTTTCAGAAATTTGCTTCTGCAAATATTCTCGGAATTGGACCAAAATTTATGTTGATTATTTTTACGCCAAGACGAAGACGGAGTCCGAAGAGCAGCCTCCTGCCGCGGCCCAGGGGGGACCCGCCCCTGCCCGTGGGGCACCTCCTCGGCCCCCTCTGACACCTATAAAATCAGAAATAACCTAAAAACGTCGAGGCGGCCATTATTTTCCAGAAACTCGACCCCGACGCACCGTTACCGAAAACCCTAGTTCGGGGTCCAATCTGAAGCTGATCCCAGCACTCTGCCGGAGGGGAGATCGATCCCGGAGGGCTCTTCATCATCATGCCCTCCTCCGGGATGATTTGTGAGTAGTTTCACCTTGGACTACGGGCCCATGGCAGCAGCTAGTTGGTAGTCTCTCTCTCTTGTTCTTCATGTCTTATGATCTTGTGAACTGCCTAACATGATCAAGATCGATTATTGTAATGCTATGTGATGTGTTTGCTGGGATCTGATGGATTATGAAGTTATGTTCAGATTGTGCATGATTCTTATACGAGTTATTTATGTTCTTGCATGCTCTCCGATGTGCGTAGTTAATTTTGCCAAGTGATTGTGTGTATCTCCAATAGAGGGTATTTATGCTAGATAGTGGGTTCATGCCCCCTTTTGTTCCTGGGCACGAGTGACAGAAACGTATAAGGGCGAGGGTGTGCTGTTGCTACTAAGGGTAAAACAGCAGTGTTAATGTCTCTTTTGATATTAGTGTTGCTTACTTCATGCACTTTACTTAACGTAATTGTCTGTTGCTTGCAACTTAATACCGTTGGATGACAGGATGGATAGCGATCCCACGGTGGACTTTTTAGACAAAGACGTAGTTGGACTCAACGGTCTTTGTTCCTTGTCGTGATGCCTCAATAAATATTATCATGTCCTTTTTGTCATAAATAAATTGGGTTTGTGTCATGATCTTGTCAATTGCCTAGCTATAATTCGTTCACCCATCACATGCATATTTTATTTACTTGAGAGACTCCACTAGTGAACCCATGGCCCCCGGTCCATCTTTTTACATTGTTTACAACCTCATTTACTTGCTTTTAATTATCATTATTACTCCGGTCACTTTTCATATTTCATCATACAATTAACCGCTTTGTTTTCTGCGAGACCAGAAAGATTGACAACCTTTCCGCCATTGGGGGCAAAGTATTTTGGTTGAGTGTGTGCAGGTCCATGTCTGTTGAAGGTCAAGCGCCAGAGATCTTCAACATTCACCTCGTTGTTGATTTCAAAGTCCTACTGGTTAGATAAACCTCGGTTCGTTAAACGAGGAAAAACTGCTACTAGCTGCAATTCCGCCTTCGCTTGGGGCACCGCCCAACTTATTTTAATACAACAGCAGTGGGCTGAACGGGAAAAGCTTTGGTTCTACAGGCATGGGGGAAAGTTGCACCCAGAAACAGGGAAGTGCATTTTTACAAAAGCACAACTTGCAACCCCCTCACTGAACTTAAAAAGCTAATGAAGGAGGTAGACGACGAGAAGTTCCATCCAGACAGAGAGAACGACGAGCTGACACACACCCTCGGGAATAAAGAACACAGTGGACGAACACGAGGCACAGAAGGCTCCGTTCTGTGGAAGTATGGGTTTCCCGACTGCAGTGACACTAATAGAAGCCGAGGGAGGAAAAAGAAAGAGGAGGCAGACCGGCTGAAGCAGATCGAAGAAAAACTAACGAGGCAGCAGGAGATACTAGATGCACTTACCAGCCAGCAAGCTACCGGCCAATCTCAGCGGCACGAAGATCCTGCATTGGAAAATAGCGGCCCACCATCTCAGCGGAAAAGTAGCGTGGCTTCCACGGAGCTCGTTCGGCCAGATATCTCGGCTCGTCGCTACCCCGTGGATGATATCACGGAGAGGGAAAATTGTGAGCTACATGCTCCATTGATGAATCTAACCGTGAAGGTGGCGGTCGGCGTAGTCTTAGCTCCTGTACCTAATGGAACTTACCATTCCTCTCCAATTCCAGATGGTTATGCTGTTGTCGCAGTGGATGAAGTTATAAAGGGATTTGAGGACCTGAACCTTGACTACCCTATAGGTGAAGGGGAGACTGCACTGAGAGATGGCAGAAAAACTACTATTCTATGGCGGAAGGAACACATTGTGCTTCCAAATTGGAAGCCAAGGCCACCGTCTCCGCTGCGTCATCCGTCTCCGCCACCTCCGACGTCTCCGCCGCGTCAGCCGTCTCCACCGCCTCAGCCGTCTCCGCCACCTCCGCCGTCTCCGCCGCGTCAGCCATCTCAGCAGGCTCAGCCGCCTTCGCCGCCTCAGCAGGCTCAGCCGCCTCCGCCGCCTCAGCCTCGGGTTCTAAAGCGGAAGAGCATCGCCGGCGCTGCTCCGGCGGCTAGTGCTATAGCTCCTGGAAAATCCTCAACGAAGAAAGCGAAAAAGGACGCTCTTGCCAAGAAGTTAGCTTACGACCTGATTGATGAGGAACTTGCCAGAGTAGTAGACGCGGATGTGAAACGCCAGTTAGCACCGAAACGGCCGGACCCAGTGGAAAAAATAGATCCGGCAAAAGTGAAGAAACTTTTGGAAAACCTGAGGGCACCAACGGCTGAGGAGAAGTTACCAGACTATGACCGCTCTATTATGAAGTCACGTGAATCTCAGAAGCAGCGGGCGCGTGCAAGCGGGAGAAAAGTTCCCCAGCTCGGAGAACAGGAAAACCAATCATGCCCCCCGCTCAACGTGTTTTCCGATATCCCTTATGATTCGGACTGTACAAAACTAATCAGAGAAACGGCCGGTGAGCTTAGTTTGTCTATGGCTGAATACTTAGGCTCTATACAAGAGTATCCCATGGCTGAGCCGTTCGCATACAAATACCAGTACGGGAAGCCTCTTGTCAGACCTGAGGAGGTCCTGAAGCTACCAACAAAAATGCGAAGATTGCATCAGTGGTACATGGAAGAAGCAAAGAAAGGGACAAACTGACTCATTTTGGAAATTAAAGATGAGCATTTCTTGCGTGGAAATACTGAGGTACATATTGAATTTGAAGAATTATTTCAGTTATTCAATCAAGACGCCATCAACAAATCTATCGTCAGTGCCTATTGTCTGTAAGTATTTTTTCTGTAATTAAGTCTCTAGCTCAGCTCGTTCATTGCATGTACAATTATCCTCACTCTATTATGCAGATTGAAGATTCTCGAATGCAAACAAGGACGAATCTATGACCTTGGGTTCGTTGACCCAGATGTCGTTCATCAACATAATCTAACAGTAAAACCCAAGGAAACTGAGGACCTCTTGGTAAGGGTGTTAAGGAGACAGGAAACCAAAAGGGAAATACTATTACCTTACAACTTCGGGTGAGTGTTACTGTCTTATACACATTATATTCGCTTACTCGATGTTAAGTGTAATTGACGAGTTATGTGTGTGCAGGTTCCACTATATTCTGCTAATCATTGTTCCTGACAAAGGACTAGCACAAGTCATGGACCTGCTACGTAATGAATCTGAGAAGTGGGCGGACATGCGTGAAATGCTCCAGAGGTAATTTCAATCATTATGGTACTATATCGGCAACTTTCGGTCATTTCCTGATATCTAGTAATTAATAGGTCCTTTATTCATTTTCTTTGCCTGCCAGGGCTTGGAAACGGTTCACCAATAGGGCTCGGGGTGATTGAAAAGAGGAGCTTACATTTGAAGAACTAAGTGTAAGTAGTACTAGCTAGACCCGCGCATCTGTTTGATTCTAGTTTCAATAACATTATCATGATTGATTATTATTTTGATTGAAGTCTGTTCTCGTAAAGTGCCCGAGGCAGGGATCCGGAAATAATTTATGTGGATTCTACGTCTGCGAGTTCATTCGCGAGACGACCTGTGAGAGGGGCAGAATCTTAGAACAACTTCGAGTACGTAAACAATATTCACAATATTATTTTATTACCATCAATTGTGTTGAGATTCATTCATATATATATATTGACCCCCTTCTTTAAATTAGATCGAACGGATGCGAGACGGGCTCCTACCAAAGGAACACGTGCGAGCAATTCAAGAGGAGTTGGCGGCATTCTTCTTAGAACATGTCATATCTAAAGACGGAGAATTTTATCCCTACAAGTAGGGATCGTAAGAGATATTGTATACATATATATATATATGGTACTATATATGTAATAGGTTCGACTGCAAGGACGAAGAAATAGGTCACACTTTGATCTTATATTTATGACGATGTTGTGTAATGGTTCCTTCTATGTTGTATATATGTAGTACCGTCGAATTGAATACAAAATCTTAACCCTAAAGCAGAAAACAATTAAATGAAAAAAAATGAAACAAAAAACAGTAAAACAACCCCTAAACCCTAAAACCCAGCGTGCAGACCTTTAGTCCCGGTAACCGGGACTAAAGGGTCTCCGACCCCGGGCGCACGACAGCGGCCACGTGGAGACCCTTTAGTCCCGGTTCGTAACATAACCGGGACTAAAGGTTTGGGCCTTTAGTTCCGATTGCGCAGTCCCGGTTGCGCAACCGGGACTAAAGGGCTTTTATCCACTAGTGATGCAAAATTTTGAAGAAATTACTACGGATACTTTTGTGTTCTATTTCTTCAACACAGTACGTTCTAGCTTGTTCAATGACTGCACTTCCTCTTTATAAGAGGTTCTCTCCATGTACTCCCTCCGTTCTAAAATACTTGTCTTCCATTTATTCAAATTCGGATGTACCTAGACATGTTTTTGTGTATAGGTACATTCAAATTTGGACAAATGAAAGACAAGTATTTTAGAACGGAGGGAGTATATGTGTTGATCACATACATCATGTACGCGTGTCCATGTCACTCACATAAGGCAAGCTGCGGCCATGCATGTGTCAAGTCCTGGCTCCTAATTAGCCATGCATCAAGTCCCGAAAAAAGCTAGCCCCGGCTACTCTGGCTCCTAGATGGTTTTAGGCGCTCGTGCAACAACCATTTCTCTTCTTCCCTTTTCTTTTTCGGCGGCTACACGTAGCAACTTCAAAGCTGAAACTTTTTTCCTGGAGGATATAAAATGCATGCATGGATGCCTGGTTCATCGGCGACACAGATTTACATCATCAACAATATATGCCAGACTACACACGCAAGTCATATTCACGGACCAGCTCCTAAACACATTGTTGCAACCGATACGGACAAAAGGATCTACACAGCGTTTCAACAACGGGGACCCATGCATTGACGATTAACCAACTCATTCGTCCGTGTGTGTGGCGGCACCGAAAAAACATATCCGCTTCTTGCTTGGCAAAGCAAAAGATAAAACGGTCGGTGGTGCATGCATGCGTGGAACGTTTCATGTAAACATTTTCTAATTGAGCTAGCTTTTCCCTTTTGATCGCTTTGGAGTTTGCGATCGATCGAGTCCTGCCGAAGGCTAGCTTAAAAGATGACCGGTTTCTGGCAGACCGACCAACAGTGTCGTGATTGGGATAAGGTAAGCTAAGCCCGAGCTGGTCGTGTGTAGGGCATCGATGCGGCGCCGGACGCTTTTGCCGTTTTGGGCAACGGGTTTAGTTGGTGAGCGCTAGCTTAGCTTGGCTTAGCTTAGCTAGGAGATGAGGTCTCTTTACATGGGCTGTCCACGCTTTGTTTAACATGTGTGCATCGACGTGCTTTCGGTTGCTTTGTCTTAAATGGAAACCGTCGTGCTCCCAAGACAACGGGGGGCGGGGAGATCATGACCGATGACGAAAAAGGAACGAAGCTTAGTAACGGCAAGAGAACACGGCATCTTATATTCATTTATATAATATTGGGATCCGTGGTGATAGTATGGTACGTCGCCACCGTACCACCACGTACAGAAGGAAAACCAATCGGTTCGGTAATCTGAACAAGGAAAGGAAAGAGGAGATCAAATCGTATACAACAAGCGATCGGTTCAAGGCTCCAAGCGCGAGAAAAACGTCCGCATCCTATGCCTCCTCTAATTCATACAATTAGGCTTGCTCCGTACTATCGCAACTTGTACGAGACGATTCATTCAAACGAAAGCTAGCAAGCGATCGGTTCAAGGCTCCAAGCGCGAGAAAAACGACCGCATCCTATGCCTCCTCTAATTTGGCACCATCTTCGTAGCTCAGCGCAGAACAAAGCAAGTATTTGACGAAATCATGAGTTAGTATGTATGCACATTTTGGAGAAAAAAATATGTACATGCAGCTTTTACTATGTCAAAATCAATACATGGACGAGGTTCGAAAAAAAAATCAATACATGGACGTGAGTTAGGATTTAGTCATACAACTCATATAATCAATTGTTACAATGGTCTGCATCAACAATTAACTTCTGGAGTGCAAACGCTGAAGAAAAATTCTAAATTGGCGGCCCGATTTTATACCCCTACAAATCGGATAGGTTCCTCGCATTTGATTCTGAATAAAGCTGAAAAAAATATTTATGATATTTTTTATAAATATTTTTACTATTTGTTCACGCGTTGCAACGCACGGGTATTGTGCTAGTTCATTTATATATTGTAATTTTAATTTAGGACGTACGTGGGGTGGTTTGGTGGTTGTATCAGGTCCGAACAATTTATATTGTGTTGGCTGTCTTTTCTACAAGAAAGAATATTATGTCGGCAACACACATCGACGTGTACAACAGCTGGCAAGCCAACACTTGTCCGAACTCACAAGCACAAAAAACACAAAAGTGTGGAGGAATAGGGGATTTTAAACTGGACGATAAGGGGTTAAAGCCCACGGTAGTCTGATACAAAAACAAAAAGGCAAAAGCTGAAAAATATATTAGAAAAAAGGGAAGAGTAGCCTGCTAACTGCTAAGCATAGCTTAGTTTTAGCCTTAAAGAATGCGCGACCGAATGAACAACCTGCCTGCAGTAAAAAGAAACAAGAAAAAGGGACAGAACCAGAAAAACAGAGACAACACAGCTAGCAAAAAGAGTCGAAACCACACTGTCAGGTGAAATATCTTCAACGAGCTAATCTCCGTACTACCGGTTTCCATCCGTCTCATTTGACAATTGAACGAACAATTTTGCTCCCGAGTTGAGCGTTTTTCGGTTCACTAGTTGGTGCGTGCAATTTAATACGGTATCAGAACCAGAATTCAATCCGGAAGTCTATACGTGAAGTACATTGTTGAAATATATAATTATATATATTGCCCGCATTTTTTGATCAATTCAGATTTTCACGTGGACTGGCTGGCTGGATTAATTGTTAGTATAGACTGCTCTACTACAAGACCTTAAGTCTACGATTTTTGCCTTCATTGTCTACATGCCGTATACTTTTGTTAACTCAAGGAAAAAGTACAGCTTAAAGGTCGTGCAGTGTAGAGCTAACTAGATTTCCTCGCGATTGATTTGATCCAGCTAACTAGATGGTTGCTCCTTGCGTCTTGATTGATATTGCTTTGACAAATTAGCGAGACAAGCTAGCTACCTATAATCGATCGATTGATTGGAGGCGTTCGAGCTAGCTACCGTCCACAAGATTAAGAATTCAGAAGGGGATAGATATGCCATGTGGGCCTGAATTGTCAGTGAGAGTAGCACGTTGGTCTGATCGGGATTGTTGTACTCCCAGTGCGCCAAACAGGTATAGGGTCTAAAATAGACCGGGATTGACAAGTTCAGAGTGTCAATTTCAGGGATTAAAAGTTCAGGGTTTGATTTATCTTTCGTCTATAAGTTTAGGGTTTGTTTTGGACTTTTTCCATACTAATTCCATCCTTGCTCACGTAATAATATGATATCTTGTCGTGTGGGAGAAAGGGAAAGATGACGGGGGGTCACGATAGGATTCATGCATGCACCATATAAATTCGGTTCAAGTTCATACACTAATCAGCGCGAAAAGATACATGATCAATTTAATTATGAGTTTGCTAAAGCTTAATTACCAGCTTGGTAACAATCGACTGAGTTTTTTGCGTGTTACTATTAATCATACTTTGATTTTCTAATTGACGCAAAGTTGGGTGTCGAAAAAGAGTGATTTAACGCTGATACATTAAGCGCGTAATTAAGTGTAGCATTATTGTTTAACAGATACTCGTTCTCAGCTCCCCTAGATGGATGAAAGTGGAGTCTGAGTCAGATCCACGCAACTGACCTATACCTGTATGTACCTTATCTCCATAATGCATTTGGTTTGGGACCTAGCTACTAGTTTAGTGTCCTATATACTCCAGTACATAATATACTGTCTGGTTTTGAGAAAGAATTCATCTGTAACAGCAAGGGTTGGCTAACACGCATGCATGTGATAAAGCGCAAATAGCTTACTCCACGATTAGATTTGCTACGAGTGCTAATGAACTACTCGTAACAAACATAGTGGCCTGCATATGATTTTTGCACCCTGCTCATATAGGATAATAAATCTTTACAAAGGAGACGAACAAGAAAAGTGCCATATATCAAAGACCCGACAGTTGTAGAGCTTGACAGAACAAAACGGTGGAGCTAGCATGCGCCAGGTATTTGACTAGTCGGACAATTTTCTCCAACATCGACCAAAGAGCAGCCGCACATTCCATAGGATATATAGGAATCATCGAGTCTCGATGTTTTGGAGAATGCACGTGCACTACTTTACGTTCCTTTTATGGCATATGAGAGATTGGTCAAAACCAAACACAGAAAGGAGGTGAGACTGAGAAGCATGCATGCAAGAGGAACACGATCTATGCATCGAATTATCGATCGCATATATCGGTGACCGAGTCCTACAAGCCAGACCATGCATGCACCTCCAATGGGAGAAAGAATCTCCTCTCCTGGCAGTAGTGGTAGTAGTCGCATGCAACCGACCTGGCCGACGGAGCAAGCAATAGTAAGCATTTCAAACTACTCCTTGGACCAATCCACTCACCTCGCCGGCCGGCTGGCAGAGATGGAGAAAGAAAGAGATGTGGCCATGCATTGGCCAATGAGGGAATGAGTGGCAGATATGCAAAAAGGTGATCGAGAGCTGCGTGCAGTAGCTAGCTAGGTTTCCGGCCGTGGAGTACCAGACCAACCACGTCGCTGCTGTGCCGACCGGGACGCCACCATGGGTTTTGGGTGGGCGCGAGTCGGCGTCAGTCTGCGAGCCGACAGTGGTTGCGACGGTGCATGGCTCGTAGTCAAGGCCAGTATGAGCGGTAGCTAGCAGCTTTGCTTGGATCGTGCGTCCGAGGAGACATGCCCCGAAATTAAGCAACCGATGCGTCGCAGTCCTGACGTACGCCGTGAGCCGATCGTTTGCTTCCAGGTTCTCGATCTTTCAGGACGGACGAACGTGGTGCGAGATAGGAGGAGATTGACATATATATCGGACATGTGTACGTTCGCTGTGAGAGTAGGGATGTTGTCACGGAAGAACCGATCTAGATTTCGGAGATCCTGCAGACAGTGGCGACACTGACAGGCACATATGCTGCTGCTCGTACGGCCGGAGAAGAAGATCTCGACGGCGTGCCAAGGCGAGCAGAACCGTGCGGACACAGCACGGCGAACGAAACCAGCATGTTTGTTGACCAACCCACCCACCCACCCAGCCGTGAGGCGGAGCGCGACAGCCCGGCCCAATCGTATCGCGACGGTATCCATCCATCATCGTGAGACCGACGCACAGCCCGCGCGGCGTCACGTAGGTGACGGCCCACTAATGCTTGGCCGTGGCTGTCGTCGTGCGACCGGGAGATAGGTCGAGCTCTGCAGGTCCGGTCAGACTCCCGATCAAGAAAACACAACGTAGTTTCAAAAAAAAAAAGAAAACACAACGTGATTGGCGAGCCAACCAAGAGCCGGGTCGCCGGGCGGCGCCGCCCGTCGTTGCGTTGCGTACGGTGCATTCTCCCGGCCGGCAGCCTCTGTGTGGTCATATCGGACGAGCTACGGTGCTCAGGCGCTTCCGGCCGTAGGTGCAGGCGCCGTTTCGTTTTCTGTGTACACACGCGCTGACGCCCGCACCGCACCTCCGAGCCGATGCACTAATAACCCACTCGGGTTGAACTCGTCGAAAGTAGCTAGTGTGAACGTCTTGTTGTGCGTTGGTCTGCGTCGATCGATCTTTCTAGCTATGGTATGGTGGCCGGGTCCTCCTTTGCAACAGCTGATCGAACCCACTGCATGCGTTAAACGTCACCAGTGATGACCACAGTGCACATCTATGTATCACGTCACGTGTTCGGTTTATGTTCAGTACATTTTTTCGGGCAAATACACGGCGCAAAGGCTGCAGGGCTAAAACTGGCCTGTGAGCACGTCTTGGTTCCTTGGCCCATGTCCTTCACTGCAATGAAGCAAACGTGTCAATCTGCCTAAAGTTATTGAGAATTAGGCCCATTACCGACTCCATGTTTACCTTTCCTGCTTAGGTCGCTGCGGGGACCTCCTATATCGCGCCCGCTGGCGGCGCGGGACGCTCCCGCCGCCTACAGTGCCCACCAAATGGGCTGCAATGATGCGGCCCATAACAGGTATTTCCTATTTTGTTGTTTTATTTTTAAATAGAAAAAGGAAATAAAAAAGAAAGAACAAGGAAACAACTTTAGAATATTCAAAATGATTTTTTTTTCAAATTTAAACATTTCTTAAAATTGAACAAATTTAAATTTGAATATTTTTCAGCGCTAAAACAATTTTCAAATTTGAACAGAAAATGTCGGTGAACAGAAACTATTTTGACCTTTTTAAAAGTCAACAAAAAATATCGGTGAACAAAAACTATTTTAGAACCATTTTAAAAGTGAACAGAAAATATGGGTGAACAGAAACTATTTTTGAACGATTTTTAAAGTCAACAGAAAATGTCCGTGAACGTAAACTATGTTTGAACGATTTTAAAAATGAAAATAAAATATCGGTGAACGGAAAATGTCGGTGACAATTTTTATGAAAATGAATTTGAACAATTTTTGAATCTGAACATTTTTCTAATCTGAACATTTTTTGAATCTGAACAAATTTCAAGTTTGAACAATTTTTTAATCTAAACAAATTTTTAATATGAACATTTTTCCAATCTAAAAATTTGTTGAATATAAATCATTTTTTTTGAATATGAACAAATTTCATATTTAAACAATTTTTTAATCTGAACATTTTTTGAATTTAAACATTTTTAAAGTTTGAACATATTGTGAATCTGAAAAAAATTAAGAAAAAATAAAATAGAAAAATAACCAAAAAATAAAGAAAAAACGAAAATAGAAAAGAAAATAAAATAAATAAAATAAAACAGAAAAAGAAAAGAAAATGAAATCTGGAAAAAAATTAGA
This sequence comes from Puccinellia tenuiflora, assembly GCA_012064385.1. NCBI lineage: Eukaryota > Viridiplantae > Streptophyta > Magnoliopsida > Poales > Poaceae > Puccinellia > Puccinellia tenuiflora. The sequence goes on from QRDG01001524.1 coordinate 214,849, forward strand.
AAAAAAATAAGTGAAAAGAAACAGGAAAACAAAAAAACTAAGAAAAAAGGTAAACTAAAGAAGGAGCCGAATCGGGCCGGCCCACTAACTCCACCCATGTATGCAATGCTTAGAGGCTCTCTCCCTCCCTTGGCGGAGGATGTGCAAGCAAGGTGTTTACTAGTGGTGTCCGACAGTAACAATGTCGTCAAGGAGATCAACGGAGCTTATTTCACAGGCAAGACTCTGCATGATCATGACGATGCAAGCGAAGCAGAGGTTTCAAGTGGGCTATGTTTAACGGTGCATGAACGGTGAGAAGCAAATGGGAAGCACATCGTCTAGCTTGATCGTGACTGCTTCTTTAGATTTGGGTAGACATGTGACCAGTATATATGGCACACCAGGTAGCATGGAGGAGGACAAAGCTGGCCCATGACATATAGGGTAAGCCAAAGTTGAGCAAGCACGACTAGTAGGCAGAGCACAACCGGCATGTGAACACGTTCATTGGCCCATTTGTTCATATTTGCAACGCAGCAACGTGTCCATCTAACTATAAACATATTTGGTCTTTGGACCCGTTAGTAATTCCATTAAAAAACTCCATATTCTGATATTCACGTTTTTGGTCCACCACTAGTAAAAGGCAAGTCTTCTGTTCTGAAAATAATAAAAAAAATTGACCGGTCTTTTGGAAGGTAAGCTGGTACATTCTTTCGCTACACCCCACGAGTTTCTTTCTTACTTTTTTTTTGAGTTAGTTGACTAGGATTAAGAATTAATCTAGTGAATTAGAAACACAAGATGAGTTTCCCCGCAAAAAAAAAAAAAAACAAGATGAGTAGAGAGTCAAGCTATTAAAGGGATGATAATATCTCGCATATACCTCTAACAAGGTACATAGTGAGGATATGGAGTTTGAAAAGGAAAGTCGTGGATAACTTTACTTCAATTGGGAGTCGGCATGCTTTCTTAAAAGCTGTTGCCGACTAATGGATATGCATGGGCGGGATTCTGCCAAAAGGAGGCTGGCAACTCCGAGCCCCTGACGGGGAGTTGGAGGAGTAGCTTTCGCCGTGTCCGACTGAGATTAAACTTTAAGGTCACACACTTAAGAGGTTTGGAGCCAAACGGAAGATTTCCAACTGAAGCAATGCAACCGAGTTAGACTCGAGTCGACACGAGACGCAAACATATAAGACTTGTTGGGCCACAAGTAATGTGGACCGAGCAGGCCCAAGAGCCGATCCACCACCCCCCTATATGTAGGAGGTGATGGAGACGGTGGAGGAGAGGAGTTAGTGAGTGGAAATAAATCCATATTAGTGTGGAAGAGCAAGGGTTCCTCGTCCCTGATCTACCGTCATCGTCCTAGTCGTGGCGGGCAGGCATAGCAGCTCACGGCTAGGACCTCCACCTTGTACGTGTATACAACCCGCAGCGGCGCCATGTGATCGGCGCTCGGACGAGCCACCGGAGCAAGGTGGAGTTTTTTGAGACAAGCAAGAGTACATGTATTGCACTGCCCCGAGACGCACCATCGAGTTTTGCAACCACACGTCTAGTGGTAAGCTTCCATGGCCTATCACCGGAGTTGGTTCTGGGGAAAGGCGTTCGCCAAAAAGTTTTTGCGTGTTGTCTGTCGAACCAAATTGGCCAACAAACACCACATGGATGCCACTAGTGCGAGGTTAAACCAATGAAAGTCGGATCTAATTTTTTCATCCATGTAACTCGAGACCCAAAAGAGCGCCACCTAACCGAACTCGATCACCATATGATGCAACAACCTACAAATCCATCATCACAAGTATGAACGTGCATGGTCCTAATAGGACTTAGGGCAACTCCAACGCGCCGAACTAAACGGACCTCATTTTGATCCGTTTTTCATCCGTTTGGGTCGCCAAACAGACAGTTGTCCATCCCCGTCCGGCCTTTTCTAGCCACTGCACCCAACGGGCCGACCCATTTGGTCCGCCCCTGTCTTTTTTTTCAAGCAATGGATTTCAAACTAATTTGCAAATAACTATACATTGGCAATGGTACCAAAATAATAGGTGACATATCAGCATTAACATTGTAGCCAAAAGAGGAGCCCGGGGTCCCATTTTCTTTGGCATTACATAATACCCAAAAGATGAGCCTGCGGCCCCATTTTGCCCCATTTTTCACATAGTTCATGGGCAACACACAATTGAGATGAATCAAACATCTTGTTCCATGTAGAGCTTTTGCTTCTTCTCATACCATGCCCTTTTCCTCGGGTTCATATTGTTGAGGCCGTCCACCATTATCTGGGACTCCTCGGTGAGCAACGCGTGCTCAACTTCCATGGCCCTAGACCAGGCATTGGTCTCGTCGATCTCGAGCTTCTTATTTTGTAACTCGAAGAAGTTCTTCGTGTTCTCCTCTCTCTCTCCTGCCGCTTCTCTCCTCCCTCTCCATCTTCTCCTCGGTTGCCTTGTCCTTTTGGAATATGAACCTCTTCAAGGTCTCTTGCAATGCAATTGTTGTAGCATCACGCTTCACCTCCATCTTGGTGCTTGTCCTTCCTCTTGGCTGTTTCCGATCATTTGGGCGGATGGCCTGATACGTGTCAAACGTATTTATAATTTTTGTTTGATCCATACTTGTTTATTACCATTGTCATATGTTTTTATTACCATATTATATAATTTTTTAGGCATTTTATTGGACTAAACTATTGACAAATTGCCTAGTGCCAGTTCCCTGTTTTTGCTGTTTTCTATTTCAGAAAATCTGTTTCTGGAAATATTCTCGGAATTGGACCCAAATTTATGGACATTTTTATTCGCCAAGACGAAGTTAGAGACCGAAGGGAAACCTGGGGGGCTACCTAGGGGCCAAGGGCGACCCCTGGCCATGGGCCCATCTAGATCCATGGGTGGGGCCCGCCCCTGACCCCTAGGCACCTCCTCAGCTTCCCTCGACGATTATAAATTCCTATTTACCCTAATTTCGTTGAGGCGGTGACTATTTTCCACGAACTCCACCCGAAACCGCCGCCATCTCGAAACCTAATTCTGGGAGATACAGAAGTCAATCCCGGCACCCTGCTGGAGGGGAGACGTCTACATCGCCATGCCTTCCGTCGGGTGATGCGTGAGTAGTTCCACCTTGGACTACGGGTCCATGGCAGTAGCTACATGGTTGTCTCTCTCCCTTGTGCTTCATGTTTATGATCTTGTGAGATGCCTACATGATCAAGATCGACAATAGTAATGATATTTGATGTGTTTGCCGGGATCTGATGGATTATAAAGTTATGATCAGATTGTGCATGTTCTTATATGTTAATTTATGTTCTTGCATGCTCTCCGATGTGTGTAGTTACTTTTGCCAGTGATTGTGTGTATCTCCAAGAGAGAGTATTTATGCTAGATAGTAGGTTCATGGCCCCTTTTGTGCGTGGGCACGAGTGACAGAAATGTCTAAGGATGAGGCTGTGCTGTTGCTACTAAGGGTAAAACAGCGGTGTTTATGTCTACATGATTATAAATATTGCACATCATGCGCTTTACTTAATGCATTTGTCTGTTGATGACCCTCAAGTATAGGGGATCGCAACAGTTTTCGAGGGAAGTAAAACCCAAATTTATTTGATTCGACAAAAGGGAAGCCATATAATTTTTATAAGCCTTAGCATTAGGATTATGTAAACTTAACTTGCGCAATGTTAACTGCAGGGTAACAACAGTACCAACATACATAAAATCAAGAAGAAGAAGGCAGAGGATAATTTAAAGAAATACAATAATTGTCGACACCCCACCTACCGGGGGTGTCACGATCGACGAAAGTGTGAGCCACCCCCGAGGATGTCATGACTCCCGGGGGCTACGCGAAAAGGAGACGAAAGGATGGCCTTCCCGAGGGCTCCGCCCGGGAGGAGAAGACAGACAGAGAGTGACACTTGGCACGAGCGTCCTACAGCATGCCGGCGGGATGGTCGGCTGGGCAGGATTGGACAAGACGTCCTGTCTGCCAAGTTCAGAAGAAAGCCATGACGCATGGAAAGTATGAAGGCGAGTTGGCCCCGGGAAGGAGATCCAACCTTGGGAGAGAAGGAGACTGATATCCACTTGTACTGTATCATCACCGTTGCATCAATACCAAGATCAGACATGTAGTACGTAGGGTTTCATCTCTAGATGGCCTGAACATGGGTAAACTCTTCGTGTCTCTTTCCCTTTGTTGTGAACCACATCAGCGTCAACATCGTCCATGATACTGAGATCGGTGGAGGCGACGCAGGAGATCCCAGTGCCCACTACCGAACAACGACAGGGGATCACATCGAGCTCTCCGGTGTCCGTGTTTCGACACGCGACATCTGGCGCGCCAGGTAGGGGGCGCGCTCGGATTTCTGCGTCGCCCTTTTCTTCGGTAACAAGCCCCAATAAAGTCTGAGGATGGTGCACCAACAGAAGGGTACATCTTCAAGTTCCCACGGTGTCGTGGTATTGTCGATTCTAGCCGCGGCAGGGGTGCCATCGAGCTAGGTAGAGAGAGGGGTTTTGGAGACATGGGGTGATCCGGCGACATAGAGGCGAGTTTACCCAGCTTCGGATCTCACATCGGTGGCGAGATCCTACGTGCTGCTATAATTCACTATAAGGCAATATCGCCGAGTTACAGTGGATTGAGGTTGAAATCGTACATGCCCTAAGGCGTCCCAGGGGCCGGCTTATAAAGGCGTCCAGACCCTGGGCTTACAGGAGGAAACCTAACCGACTAAGAACTGAGTCCTACTCCAACCCGGCTTGGGGCTTGCCTTCTGGGCTAAGTCTTATGCAATGCGGGCCGGCTTCTAGAGTCTTCCCTTAGCCGGATGGGCCTCCCGTGCTTTAGCATACTGGGCCGCCCGGTAAGCCGGATTCGGCTTACCACCACTTTGGGCCACCCTGGTCTGCTGGCTTTTAATCTTCTCTATGAGGACCCCTGTTCGGCATAACCCCAACAGTAGCCCCCGGAAAGCTTCAAGTACTTCAGTGGCNGTATTGTCGAATCTAGCCGCGGCAGGGGTGCCATCGAGCTAGGTAGAGAGAGGGGTTTTGGAGTCGTGGGGTGATCCGGTGACATAGAGGCGAGTTTACCCAGCTTCGGATCTCACGTCGGTGGCGAGATCCTACGTGCTGCTATAATTCACTATAAGGCAATATCGCCGAGTTACAGTGGATTGAGGTTGAGATTGTACGTGCCCTAAGGCGTCCCAGGGGCCGGCTTATAAAGGCGTCCAGACCCTGGGCTTACAGGAGGAAACCTAACCGACTAAGAACTGAGTCCTACTCTAACCCGGCTTGGGGCTTGCCTTGTGGGCTAAGTCTTCTGCAATCCGGGCCAGCTTCTAGAGTCTTCCCTTAGCCGGATGGGCCTCCCATGCTTCAGCATACTGGGCCGCCCGGTAAGCCGGATTCGGCTTACCACCACTTTGGGCCACCCTGGTCTGCTGGCTTTTAATCTTCTCTGTGAGGACCCCTGTTCGGCATAACCCCAATAGTAGCCCCCGGAAAGCTTCAAGTACTTCAGCGGCTGGCTTCAATCTTCCGGCAATTTGCTGTCCAGGAAATTCATTGTCCGTCTTCAGTCTTGGAGCATTCCCAGAACCCTGAAACCACGTCGAACAGCTTTGTCGATTTTAACTATGTCGGCTTATATATGCCGAAAAGTATTTGAGCGTGTAACGACACGCGTCCGCCGATTTGATGGTTGTGTCAGACCCGGACGTGTGAGTGGAGGAGCATCCTTTGAATGCAGGGGCTAATTTCCGTTTTTCCCGCGCTGGAACCGAGGCGTCGGAGAGAAGGAACCGTCACAACGGCTGATCCGAGACACGTGGCGAGAAACCGGCCGATGACCGTTGCACGCATCTCGCGCAGCACTATAAATGACAACCGCATCGTCTCCGCGGTCTCCACGCCATTCGCAGCCCTAGCTCCAACTCCTCCAGATCTCATCTCACTCCCGAGCGCCATCTTCATCTCCTTCGATTTCCATGGCATCCAGTGCTCCGAGCTCTCCAACGCTCGACGCAGCCGCGGCCGGTCCGACTCCGCCGATGGGAGGAGCCGCTTCCATGTCCACCGCCGCCGCCACCGAGCCATCCGCCGCTACTCCTGCATCCTCACCAACTCCGGTGAGTTCTTCCGCCGCCTCGGGCCACGATACAGTGGCGTTAGCGAAAGCCGCAGCCGAAGCCGCTGCCACAATGGCTTCTACCGCTCCAACTGCTGAAGCCGCCATCGATGATGCAAGTGTCGGTGAGGAAGAGGAAGAGGAGGAAGCCGGCAACAAGGACGCGGCCAGCAATCCGTCCCGCAACTGGGCCTGCTCGGCCGTGGACGAGGTCGAGTTGAAGGGGATGGAGACCGACGGAGCAATTGCTCCAACTTCTGAGTCGAATCCGACTTGGCGATCTGCTTGCGGTGATCCCTACCCGACTCCTATCAGAGACGAGCGGGTACTACTCTCTTCCCATGTGGCCAGGGGATTCTCCTTGCCGCCGTCGGCTTTCATGATAGAGATCCCGAACACCTGCTGTACATCTCCGGCTTTGTAGCGCTGTTCGAAGGATACTTAGGCATAAAACCTAGGTTAGACTTCTTCGAACGCTGCTTCCTAGTCAAGAGGCAGACCGTCAACAAAGAGCTGTTGGTGGCCGGCACAATCAGCTTCAATTGCCGCCGAGACATCGACTGGTACCCTCAAGTGCCAATCGTGGATTCGGCAAAGGGATGGGTGTCTACATTCTTCTACTGCAAGGATGTGGCGACGCCAAACCGGCTGCAGGGACTCGCCCCTTTCACAGACGAAGCCGGCACGCCGCTGCCCTCCTGGAAGAAGAAGCCGTCAGGTGTGATGCCGACGGAACACGCCGCCCTCCAAGCGAGGATTGCGCAACTGACGTCCGGCTCTCCCCCCTGACTGGGGAGGACACCATTATTTGCTGGATGAAGAGACGAATTCAGCCCCTCCAACATCGTGCTCGCCTTCTCTGCGAGTACACGGATAATTCTGATCCTATGAGGATCAACGAGAAAGACTTGGAGCAGGGCCTCTTTGAGGCTCGCTTCAACAAGCTCATCAAAGCCCGGCCTGGAGCAGGCCGGCAATATGAAGAATCGTTGCCGATGTTTACGGCAGCCAACCCTCCCCCAAAGGTACTTTGACCTAACCAAAGTTCAATTCTTTGAGAGATTCGGGTTTACTTTTGCGGCCTAACATGTAATATGTCAGATTCCCGGAATCACCGATGTCCGCCCTGCTGGCAAGCCATCGTCCAGCAAGGCGCCCACGCGGTCCCACCTTTCCTCGGCTAAAGCAGAGAGCCGAAAGAGGAAGGGCCAGTCGACCGCTAGCAGCGCTAAGTCGACTGAAGATGACGATGCACTTGCTGGGCTCAATATCCCCAGCAAGAAGTAAGTCGACTGATAACATCTCCTCCTTCCCTTGCAGCAAAGCCGGATTTTCTAAACATCTTTTACCTTTGCAGGATGAAGAAAGGCGCTCCGTTGAAAACTAAGACGGTCGCCATGAGGAAGAAAGCCTCTCCTGCCATCCCTCCACCAACTCCTCTGGTTCCAGAGCCGAACCCAACAGAGGAGAACACGCGTGCCATGGTGACGGCTCCACCTGTTGGGAGAGCCGGGGTCATTCCCCCCCCCCCCCCCCCACAATGGACGGAGATGACGGGGAAGGTGACTGAAACCTCTTCTCCAAGGGCTAAAGCTCCGGCTGATGATGCCCCAATCCTTCACCCAATCAAGGCCGAAGCCTTCGACGAGGAAGGGCGCATCAAGCCGGAATTCATGAGCCGGTTCATGAAGGCACCTCGGTTTCCCCGGAAGAAGGGAACGACCGTCCGGGATGACGAACCGGATCATACCAAGGCCTATGATACCTTTGATGTCATAGAGATCCTTGAAGATCAGCAGAACTACTTTGCTGATAGCTTTGAGGCCGGCATGACGCTTCTCCGCGAGCACTACCAGGTAAAATATCTTACCCAGTAGCCCCCGAGCACTATGCCGGGTTAAGTTATTAAGACTAGCCGTCATAGTGATCCGAGTTAATGCGAATGCATACACTTAGCCCCCTAGTCATGAAATGTCGCCATGTAACCACCTTAACTTGTAAACATAGCTTTAGGCTTTTAGCAATTCCTTACGCAGATCCACCGAAAAATTGGCGCTGAAACCCTCAATTCTTTGGGTGTGCGAAATCAGGAGATGCGCCGGCTCAAGACTGAACTGGCGACAAAAGACGCCATCATCGAAGGGTTTGAGGCGGACCGGGTTCAATACCAAGGTACAAACGTCGAATCTTTAGCTTTTGAGTTCTAGGCTTTCTTTTATACTGCTGACACTTTTGTTTTGCAGACGCCATTATCAAAGCCAAAGAACTTGCTGAGAACGCCGGCATTGTCGACCGGCTCCGCAATGAGAATATTGAGCTGAATAAGCTTAACCAATCGATGGCGGCGGAGGTAGAGACGGCCAAGAAGAATCTTGCCAAAGCCGAACAACTCCTGGAATCAGAGAGGCAGAGCCACAAGGATGCCTTCAATGAAATCCAGGACCGGCTTAATAGGCGCCTCGATGAGTCGCTGGCCATCGACAACCAGCTTTTGAGTAAGTATCGAAAAAACTTAAACTCATCGCTTTGTCTTAGGCAAATATAACTGAACTTCGCCCTTGTGCAGCTCCGGCGGGTTACGGCCATGAGCTAACGGCGGAAAACCGGCTTGACCGGATTCTGGAAGTAGGGGAGCTTATCCCGAAGATTATCTCTTCGGGAAAAGATCTTGCTGAGAAGTTCTTTCCCGGCAACCCCGAGCCCCCGACGGATCTTGCCAGCTTAGAAGCTGAACTGACCGAAGCGGCTTCATTCTTCGATGAACGCCTTCGTTCCAGTGCTCGTGGAGGTGCCAAGACGGCCTTGGGCTTGATGATGGCACATTACCCGGAGGCAGAAGCGTGGCGAGTAGCATCCGGCTTCCCTCTTTAAAAGGAGGACGGCACGCCGCTGGACGACCAAGATCGCAAGAAGATCCTTCGGTCCGTCTCCGGTTATGCCAGCAAGATTGCCAACATGGTCTCCTTGACCACCATCTTCAAGGAAATGCCGTGTCCGCCAACTCCTGTTCAATCAGATGAAGATACTGAGGCGGCGGAGAAATCGTCCTGAGCCGAACTTGCTCGTTGAGCCGGCTATCCTGAAAATGTAATGGTCAACATGTAAAGCCGTCCAAACAATGTATATGTCTAGAACTAACTTAGCCTTTTGCTGTACGTTAATCAACTTTATATTTTGCAAACTTGCAATTTTATGCCTCAGTTAAATCTGGCCTTGACGCCTTAGCCTTTAAGCGCCGGCAAACCTATGGCGAAGCTAACTCGCTGAGCAACAGGGTACGCAATGACCAATCTGTTTAGACTCAGAACAAGTGCCGCCTTTAGGTGCCGAAACGCTTTGAAGCAACCCGGCGCAAAAAGCTAGCAGACAAACATTAATTTGGCAAAACGTTGATTTTTCATCACCTTAAGGCGGATTCAACATGAAAGAGTTTACCAACAAGAGCAACACAGGCAATTTCGGGTAAACAGACTAACAATAAGATCATAGGGAAATAAAGGATGGTACAGATTCTCGAATTCGACATGAGAGAAACCAATTTTTATTTCATGATCACATTGACATGGTTACAATAGAATTTGCTAAGTGTAAAAAGGACGTAGCTGAGCGATATTCCACGGACGTTTCGTCTCATCTAAGTCGTCATCTACATGCCTTTTCCTCTTGCGACCTTTCTTCCTGGGATCTTTCTTTGAATCCCTTAAGTCGAGGAGATAATATGACCCGTTTTTCAGAACTTTGCTGATAACGAAAGGCCCTTCCCATGGCGGGGATAATTTGTGCTGCCGGCTTTGCACAAGCCGCAGCACTAAGTCGCCTTCTCGAAAAGATCGATTCCGCACTCTACGGCTCTGGTAACGACGTAGATCTTGTTGATAGATGGCGGATCTTTGGAGAGCTAACTCTCTTTCTTCTTCGAGGATATCTAAGCCGTCTTTGCGTGCTTCTTCTGCGTCTTCTTCGACGTAGGCTGCGACTCTAGGCGAATCATGGATCATGTCGGATGGGAGCACCGCTTCTGCACCATAGACCAGGAAGAAAGGGGTGAAGCCGGTTGATCTATTTGTGGTAGTACGAATACTCCATAAGACCGCCGGCAATTCATCAACCCAAGCGCCGGCTGCTCGATGCAAAGGAGTTTCAAGCCTCGGCTTAATACCCTGCAGAATAATGCCGTTAGTGCGCTCTACCTGTCCATTGGATTGCGGGTGTGCCACCGATGCCACATCGAGTCGGATCTTTGATCGGCTACAGAACTTCGCTAGCTCACCGACGGCAAAGTTTGTGCCATTTTCAGTGATAATGCTATGCGGTATGCCGAATCGAGTTGTAATCTCGACGATGAACTTTGTTGCTGTAGCTCCGTCGAGTTTCTTGATGGGCTTTGCCTCCACCCACTTCGTGAATTTGTCGACCGCCACCAGCAGATGAGTTAAGCCTCCTCTCGCCGTCTTAAAGGGTCCTACCATGTCGAGCCCCCAGACCGCGAACGACCAAGTGATAGGGATCGTTCGGAGCTCCTGAGCCGGCAAATGAACCTGCTTTGCGTAGAGCTGACATCCTTCACAAGTCTTGACAATGTTGATAGCATCCTCTTTAGCCGTCAGCCAAAAGAATCCGTGCCGAAACGCCTTGGCGACTCACGCCTTTGCCGCCACGTGATGCCCACATTCGCCGGAATGAATTTCTTCTAAGATTTGCCGTCCTTCCTCTGGGGAGACGCATCTTTGGAAAATGCCGGATGTGCTCCTCTTGTAGAGTTGTCCGTTAATAATCGTGTACGCCTTTGCTCGACGCTCAATTTGACGTCTTAACACCTCGTCGTCCTTAGGCAGTTTCTTATTAACCAAGAAATCAATGTAGGGTGTGGTCCAATCTGGGGTTACCAAGCACACCTGAACTGATTCTGCCGACAAAGGGTAATCTTCATCGCCGCCTTTGATGGACGGCTTGGGAAGGTGATGGAGGAATACGTCTGGTGGCACTGCCTTTTTCTTGGATCCTATTCTGGCCAAGGCATCAGCAGCTTCATTGTCATCTCGGGAGATATGTCGAACCTCTAAGCCGGCAAAACATCGGCCGAATTCGTCGACTGTTCTTCTGTATTCTGTCATTGTGGGACTCTTCGTGTCCCAACATCCATCGAGTTGCTGCACCACCAGATCCGAGTCGCCATAACAGAGGATGCGCTGTACTCCCAATTCCTTAGCCATGTGAAGACCATGAAGGAGAGCCTCATACTCTGCTACATTGTTGGTGGCGTTGAAGTGGATTCGGAGGACATAACTTAGCTTATCACCCTTAGGCGATTTTAGAACCACTCCAGCCCCCGAGCCTTCCTTCATCTTCGAGCCATCGAAGTGCATTATCCAGTACTGAGAATCCGGCAAAGGTGTGCTTTCCATCGCCTCTGTCCAATCTGCAACAAAGTCGGCTAAGACCTGAGATTTGATGGCGGTCCTCGGCTTGTACTGGATGTCGAAAGCTGCTAACTCGATGCCCCATTTGGCGACTCGACCCGTTGCGTCGGCATTGTTGATGATTTCCCTTAACGGAGCCTTGCTGACCACCGTGACTGTGTGATCATGGAAGTAATGACGCAGTTTCCTGGCGGCAAAGAATACGCCATAGGCTAACTTCTGGTAGTGGGGATAGCGTTGCTTTGAATCTGAGAATACCTCGCTAATAAAATAGACGGGGCGCTGATCCGGCCATTGCTTTCCCTCTTCCAGGCGCTCAACTACAATGACGGCACTGATAACAAAGTTTGTGGCCGACAAATAGAGCAAGAGTGGCTCTCTTTCCTTTGGAGCCGCCAAGATTGGAGCATGCGTCAATGTATACTTCAGCTGAGCTAAGGCTGCTTCTGCTTCCTCCGTCCAGACGAAATTATCCGACTTTTTGAGGAGTTTATACAGAGGCAAAGCTTTATCTGCAAGCCGGCTAATGAAACGGCTTACAGCCGCGGCGGAACCCGTAAGCCGCTGTATGTCCTTCAGACAAGTCGGCTTCTCGATGTTCTGAATCGCCTTTATCTTTTCCGGGTTAACTTCAATTCCCCTTTGGGAAACAATGAAGCCTAGAAGCTTGCCTGCGGGTACACCGAAGACGCATTTTGCCGGATTAAGCTTCATATGGTACTCCCTTAGGTTTGCAAAGGTTTCCGACAGATCTTCGACATGACTGCAATGTCGTCAACATAGACGTGAACATTGCGGCCAATTTGCTTGTCCAGACACCGCTGCATACACCTTTGGTAAGTAGCACCGGCATTCTTTAAGCCGAACGGCATTATGACATAGCAATAATTGCCATACGGCGTAGTGAAGGATGTCTTGATTTGATCTGACTCCTTCATCTTTATCTGATGGTAACCCGAATAAGCGTCCAGAAAACATAGCATCTCTGAGCCGGCAGTTGAATCAATGACCTGATCGATGCGCGGTAAAGCGAACGGATCTTTAGGGCAGGCTTTGTTTAAGCCGGTGAAATCAATGCACATACGCAGCTCCGAGGTGTTCTTCTTTGGGACTAGCACGGGATTTGCCAACCAATCAGTGTGGACAACTTCATGAATGAATTTGGCGGCTGTGAGCCTTAGGATCTCCTTTCCAACCGCCTTGCGCTTCTCAGTTCCGAGCCGACGAAGGCCTTGCTTGACCGGCTTTGCGTCCTTGTTGACTTTTAGGGAGTGCTCGGCAAGTTTCCTCGGGACAACTGGCATGTCAGATGGTGACCAGGCAAATATGTCCCGGTTCTCACGGAGAAACTTGACGAGCTCGCCTTCCTATTTGTCGTCGAGACCGGTGCCGATGATGGCCTCCTTTGTCGGATCCTCCTTTGAGAGCTTGATTTTCTTGGTGTCATCCTTTGGCTTGAAGCTTGAGTCGACTTTAGAGGACGGCTTTTCAGTTGCCGGTATCTCATCGGGACCAATTGTTTTCTTGAGGTCCTCCAACTCTTCCCTGCAGATTGCTTGTTCAGCATGGACGGCATTGGAGGCCTCGCATTCCTTGGCTTTCTTGAAGTCTCCCCTAACTGTGATGACGCCATTGGATCCCGGCATTTTCAGCATGCTGTAGATGTAGCAGGGCCGAGCCATAAACTTGGCGAAAGCCGGACGTCCAAAGATTGCATGGTATGCACTTCTGAAGGGAACCACCTCAAAAGAGACGTCCTCAGTCCGAAAATTATCGGCTTCACCAAAGGTGACCTTCAGGGTAATTTGCCCCATGGAGGAAGCTTGTCGTCCCGGCACAATCCCATGAAACTTCACAGTACTGTGGGTGAGTTGTGACTCGGAAATACGCATCCTCCTTAATGTTGCGGCGTAAAGTATGTTGATACTGCTGCCGCCATCCATGAGAACCTTTGTCAACTTGTACTTGTCGACTATTGGGCTGATGACTAAGGCGTAGGTGCGCTTTGCAGGAACTCTATCCGGGTGATCGCTGCGATCCCATGTGATGGGTGTGTCGGACCAATCCAAATATTGAGGAACTGCGGGCACCGTAGCGTTGAGTTCTCGCCAAGCCGCCTTTTCTTTGCGTGAAGAATCTGTTGCCAGGTTGACAATGAGACTTTCGGCATGCTTAGGGAATTTGCTGCCTTTCCCTTTGGAGGCAGCATCATCCGACTCTGAAGCAGCTTCTTCCTTATCTTTGTCGTCCTTCCTGGACTTGCGCTTGTTCCTTGACTTGCCGGCTTTGGGGTCCTTAGCGATGTCTCGATTAATGTGACATTGCTGGAGCGTGTGAGAACTTGTCCCATCTGGCCTCAGATGATGGACACAGGGGTTGTGTTTGATGTCGTCATACTTCACCGCTGGTGGCCGGGATGATTGGTTATTTGCCGGTTTCTTGCCTTGCCATTTGCCATTGCTTGAACCACCCTTTCCAAAGGTGGCAACGACCTCATGAGAAGGGCCGGCTTGGTCTTCAACCTTCTTTTTCCCGGATTCGCGTCGGCGGCTTTCGGCATCCTCCCTGTTGTCATCATCAGCGGCGGCGTACTTGTTTGCACAAGCGAGTAAGCCCCCCAAATTTTCCGACTCGTCGCTGTAGATCATGAAGCGGAAAGTCGTCCCCTTCCTCAGAGATTGTTTGAAAGCGTGGATCGCCTGAGTTTCTGAGACGCCTTCGCAAGCGTTCTTGATTTCGCTCCATCGTGAGACGAACTCACGGCTAGACTCGTTCCTTTGCTGCACGCACCGCTGTTAGTCGAAAATCGACTTTGGGCGCTTATATGTGCCCTGGAAGTGCTGGATAAAAACACGCTTCATATCACTCCAGGTATGAACTGTCCTTTCGGGCAGGCCTTCAATCCACATGCGTGCCGTCCCGGTTAACATCAGGGGCAAGAATCGCACTGCCGAGTCGGCGCTGCCTTGATATATGTCACAGGCACTAACGTAATCTGAGAGCCAGGTCTCAGGATTAGCCGTACCGCTGTACTTCTCAACCATCTTTGTTACGTTCGACAAAGTGGGAGGTAGAATTTGCTCTCTGATTGTTCTGCCAAAACACTTGGGGCCGAGGTATTGGGCATCTCTGGCCGACTTCCTCTCCTCGATTAGGCTTCGAACATCATTGGCTGGTGGCGCTTTAGCAACCGACTTTTCTTGTCTTGGTTCTTCCCTGTGACGGCTTTGGCTCGCCCGGCTTGCATTACGCGGAGGGCTTGGAGTCCTTTGTCGTCGTGGAGGGGGTATGTATTTGGAAGTGTTATCTCCCTCTTTGCGCGGTGGAGGCGGCGGTGGAGGTGGCATATGACCTCTGTTTCCCTCCCTTCGGGGTTGATTTTCCCCTTCACATCGTCGCTCCTGACGGGGTGGAGCCACCTTTTCCGTGCGAGGATCCTCCTTTCGCTCTCGGCTCCGATGCCTTTCCTGACCAGCTTCACGATGGCGTGAAGAACCTGTCCGGGATTCCGCGCCTCTAGGCTGCTTGTCCTTCGGGTCCTTGCTGCCTTTGTTGTGACTGCTTGAGCCGGCCGGGTCGTCATCTGGGTCGGCAGGGGCAGCAGCCACTGGCTTGTTAGCGGTTGACTTGCAAAGGCGAGAATCATCAACGAGCCGCCCTGTTTTGACTTGCGAATCATTCTGCTGCTGTTGTGCAACCTCCAGTAGATAAGCCGAATATTTAAGCCGAGCGTCACGATCCAGGGATTTGTCGAACATGACCTCCTGGGCAGCCTCCATATTTTTGGCTGGGGTATTGAAGTAACACAGATTTGTCACCGGGTCACGTCGGTGGTGGTACTTCCTCCAGACTGAATCTACATGATCGGCTTCCCACTTGCTACGGAAATCCAACCTCTTATGCAGGTTCTTATCACGAGCCGGACGGAAAACATCGTCAGCCCCCTTTTCCCCCTGCTTTCGGATGAACTCCGTTTCCTTGTTTGTGAGCTCAACTTCACGCTCTACTATCTGGGCGGCTTGCCATCTTTCTTTCGTGCTTCCTCAAGTAGAGCGCGGCGCTTCTCAATGTCGTCCAGCGATGCGTTTGGAGGGAGTGGCGTCAACAGTTGCTTGCAGCTTGCCATCTTTCTTTCGTGCTCCCTCTGCGCCGCGTCGCCGGTCTTAGCGTCGATGTCGTCTCCTCCAGCCGGCCTTCTGTCTGCCCCCTTTGATGGAGCCAGTGGTGGTACGAAATCCACCTTGAGATTTCCGGCTTGCGGAGTTTTTTCTTCGCCATTGGCGGTTTTCGAGGTGTTGGGGTCGGCATTAGGATCCGAGATGTTTCCCATAAAGACCTCGACAGGGCGTCCCAAGCAGGACGCAACCTTCCGACTGAAATCGTCGGATTCTCCTTCGGACTCAGGGTCTTGCTCCATAGGAGCGGTGTCCACTGATCCGGCTTCTGAATCTGCCTCCATCTGTAAGGCAGGGAGGATTGACTTAGGTAGTGTCGTCGACTCGTTTGAGCCGGATTCTCCAGCCATGCCGACGAAGTGGTAACCCGGCGCCGCCCCTGAGGTTGCGTCATCTTTGGAGTCCTCATCGTCAGCATCAAACGCTAGATCCAGATCAGCTAGCTCCTCAGAGTCCAGATCCGATCCGTCTTCAATGTTGTAGGGGTGGGTGGTGGGCAAACTCGATGTAAAACCGAGATCGTCTAAAGCCTGGGCGGTGAAGCCGACGAAGATGTCGAAGCCGCCGATGGAGATAGTGGACCAGCCGGCGGGGTCCTCCTTTGCCGGCGTCCAGAGGCCATCGTTGAAGACGTGGCCGGCTCCTGACTCGTCGAAGTAGCTCACCATGCCGACCGCGATGGTGTCGCCGACTCCGCCTGCAGCTCCTGGACAGATCGAAACCCAGAGGTCTCCTGCCCCACGGTGGGCGCCAACTGTCGTGGTACTGTCGAATCTAGCCGCGGCAGGGGTGCCATCGAGCTAGGTAGAGAGAGGGGTTTTGGAGTCGTGGGGTGATCCGGCGACATAGAGGCGAGTTTACCCAGCTTCGGATCTCACGTCGGTGGCGAGATCCTACGTGCTGCTATAATTCACTATAAGGCAATATCGCCGAGTTACAGTGGATTGAGGTTGAGATTGTACGTGCCCTAAGGCATCCCAGGGGCCGGCTTATAAAGGCGTCCAGACCCTGGGCTTACAGGAGGAAACCTAACCGACTAAGAACTGAGTCCTACTCTAACCCGGCTTGGGGCTTGCCTTGTGGGCTAAGTCTTCTGCAATCCGGGCCAGCTTCTAAAGTCTTCCCTTAGCCGGATGGGCCTCCCGTGCTTCAGCATACTGGGCCGCCCGGTAAGCCGGATTCGGCTTACCACCACTTTGGGCCACCCTGGTCTGCTGGCTTTTAATCTTCTCTGTGAGGACCCCTGTTCGGCATAACCCCAACAACTAGACTCATCTAGTTGCGAGTAGATGTATTACCAAACCGAGATCCAATCCGATGAAGCACCGCATGAGCAACACCTTCACGGTATCCACATGTACAACTCGATGAAGACTTCTTCTCCTTGATCCCGCAAGCGAGGAAGAAGTGGCTCGTGAGATCTGTTGGAATTTTGGCCCAATTAGCAAGCCTTTTTAATTAATCCAATAAATTCCTGAAAATCCTAGAGGCCCATGTGGCCCATTCATGCATGGCAAGAAGTGGGACAAAATGTTTAGTCCCATACCGCCAGTTGGGAGAGAGTTTCACCAGCTTATAAGGTGAGACTTTCTACCACTAATATGAGGCATTGAAAAGGGAGAGAATAAGAGAGAGCCACACACGCGCTCCTCCTCCGCCGCCCGCCTCACCACGCCTCGCCTCGTCATGACACGTCACGACGCGCCGCGGGTTGCGGGAATGAGCCGAGCCGATGACTATATTTTTGTCACGCGCCACGCATGATTGGAATACGAACGGGTGCGCAGAAGCTGAAACGTTTTGCTTAGTGGACAATTAATTCGAACCTAAGATCTTCTGTCTCTTCGTTTCATCTCCCACGCAGACTGTTTGCCTTCTCCTCTGTGTCTATAAAAGAGAGGTCGCTCCTCTCCAGAAATAGAGACAACAGCCACACCTCTCATGCGCCTGCCTCCTGGTTCTCGAGATTTGCGCCACCGATCAAGACTTCTCCATCCCGTTCTGCGGCGTGCACCGCGGGACGGGACAGTAGGCCTCCGGAACCCCGCCTCTTGTGATCCTGTACGGGAGAGGGGCGAAAAGGTTTTTGGGGAGCGCTTCCGCGCGACTACTGACCTTTTTGTCAACACGAACACCGACGACTTCTTCCCCAACGACGACTACTTCCCCGACGTCAACGACATCTTCGGTGACATGAACAACGACGGCGCCAACGGGTCTTCCTCCAACACCCCGTACGTGCTCATCTGTGTTCTAGTAGGTATGATGCTTCGTATAGTGTTTGTAGCAATTTGTGTAGAATTGCTATTTGCGTACTCTCTACAATTGCTATTTCTGTACTCTCTGTTAGATTGCATGACTAGTTTAATTCACGTTTTATTAGTCATGTTTTATCTAGTGCTTTTAAGGATTAAATCATGTGGAAATTTCCTAATATTTTCAACAATCCAAAAACCTTATGATAGGAAATTTTCCTCCATTGGCTTTGCTGCATCACTAAAGCCTCCTCCTTTTGTGGGCGTCAATTACAAGAATTGGCGTGCAAGAGCAACTCTGTGGTTTGAAACCATGAAGTGCTTCCACGCTGCTAAAGGCAAGCCTGAAGGAGAGCTTTCTCCTGAACAGGAGAATGCTTTTCAGGAAGCCGATATCCTCCTGAGAGGGGTGATGTCTACACACGCTTCTATTCTTGTAGACAGTGTTGGGCCTCCAAGAGCAGAGGTTTGTAGAACAGCAGCAAGTTTCCCTTAAGTGAATCACCCAAGGTTTATCGAACTCAGGGAGGTAGAGGTCAAAGGTATCCCTCTCAAGCAACCCTGCAATCACAATACAAAAAGTCTCTTGTGTCCCCAACACACCCAATACACTTGTCAGATGTATAGGTGCACTAGTTCGGCAAAGAGATAGTGAAATACAAGTAATATGGATGATTATAAGTAGTAATTGCAATCTGAAATAAAAATGGCAGCAAGCAAACATGTAGCAGAACTTGTTGTAAACGGTGTTTCAATGCTTAGAAACAAGGCCTAGGGATCATACTTTCACCAGTGGTCACTCTCAACAATGCAATCATAATTGAATATAAATATAAGCACTTCAATATACTACTCCGAAGTATTCTCCGGCTGGATAACGAACACTAATTCATTGTGTAGGAATGCAAAAGCACGCCTCAAACATATATTCCCAAGTACTAATGAATACCCCACACTGGACCATTGATAGCGCGATAGGTGTTAATCAATCACGCTTCGTTGGGCACCCCAAGAGGAAGGTTTGAGGAGCACAGCAGCAAGTTTTCCCTCAGTTAGAAACCAAGGTTATCGAACCAGTAGGGTGAGGAATGCTTCAGAAGGTTGTCCACAACTGCAATGGCGCCAGAAAAAGAGCTGTTGCAGGGGAGACAGTGGAACCTGCAGAACACAATCAAACTACTTTGCCCCAACGAAGCAGTGAGGTTGTCAATCTCACCGGCCTTGCTGAATACAAAGGATTAAATGTATGTGTGGAAGGAAGCTTGTTTGCAGTAAATGAAAGCAGTAGAGCAGTTGATTTAATTGCAGATGTAAAAGAATAGACCGGGGTCCACAGTTCACTAGTGGTGTCTTCTCCATAAATAAAATACTACACATGCTGGGTAACAAATTACAGCTGGGCAATTGACAGAATAGAGAATGCATGACAATGCATGAACATTGCATAATACAGAGGATGATGATGTCTATATGAGATGCTTTGGGCATTACGACAAAATATATAGATAGCTGTTCCAAGCATACACCTATGCCTAAATAATCCACCTTTGAGATAACATACCGTAAAATCTCTCCAGTATTAAGTTGCAAGCAACAGACAATTGCATGAAGAACTGTGCATAAAGTTTACTCCCTAGTAGCAACGGCACTCCCCCGTACTTATATGTTTCTGTCACTCAAGCCAAGGCACACAGGGACCAAACCCACTATCTAGCATAAATACTCCCTCTTGGAGATACAAGCAACTACTTGATCAAGGCAATTACAAGTACCGGAAAGCATGCAAGATCACAAATAACATAGACATGATAATATCAATAATCAACATCACAAGGTACTTCTCTATTCATCGGATCCCATCAAACACAACATGTAGCATTACAATAAGATGATCTTGATCATGATAGGCAGCTCACAAGATCTAAACATGATAGCACAATTGGAGAAGACTACCATCTAGCTACTTAATGGACCCGTAGTCCAAGCATGAACTACTCACTCATCTGTCCGGAGGCGGGCATGGTGGTGTAGAGCCCTCCGGCGATGATTCCCCTCTCCGGCAGGGTGCCGGGGAGAGCTTCAGAACCCTCCCGAACTAGGGTTGACGACGGCGGCGGCGACGGATGTTTTTCTAGAATTTTGATCGGGTGCTTAGGGTTTTCTCGTCGGGGGGATTATATAGGCGAAAGGGCGGCGTCGGTGGATGCCCGAGGGGGCCACATCACCTGGTGGCGCGGCAGACAGGTGGGCCGCGCCACCCTAGGGTGTGGTCGCCCTCTGGTGCATCTTCAGCTCCCCTTTGGACTCCGTGTGCGTGACGAAATTATAAGATCCTGGGTTTTTGTCCCGTCCGATTCCGAGAATATTTCCTTAAGTACTTTTCTGAAATGGAAAAACAGCAGAAAACAGGAACTGGCACTGGGGCATCTTGTTAATATGTTAGTTCAAAAAATGCATAAAAATGCTATAAGATGTAAACAAAACATGTAGCAAATGGTATGAAAACAAGCATGGATCATAAGAAATTATAGATACGTCGGAGACGTATCAGCATCCCCAAGCTTAGTTCTACTCGCCCTCGAGTAGGTAGAACGATAACAAATAATTTCTTAGGAGACATGCAAACTCACAATCTAGATCAACATAGTAATGCAAAACACATGATGTGAGTAAGGTGATCCAAAACAATTGTCTATAGTTGACATTAAGCAAACAATGATTAACAAATGCTAGCTAAAAGAAGCTAGAACTTTTCATGAATCGGCGTGTTGGAGACTAGGAACCATACATAAGGTTTAGAAAGAAGAATAGTAAATTGTGTCTCCAATGTAAAATGTCAATCAATCTTCAAAGCATCAAATTCAGTTAATAATAGAAATAGCCAAGCTCAAGTCAAGTGTCCTTAATCCATCCACTTAACTTATCAACTGTTATGTAGTCCACTCAACTAATACAAGCAAGAAGAAGGCTTGGCACCATGAGGTTATGGCAAAGAGAATAATAATGGGGGTTTGGAAGGCTAAAAAGAAAGGCTCAAACAGTGGAAGAGGTAACCACAAGACAAGAGGAAGTCCCGTAGTAGACACTGAATGAGGAGTAGTGATTGCCATGCAATGGATGCACATAGAGCTATATGAATGGAAGCTCTCCAATGGAACTAGTGGGGGTGCATCCAACTTGCTTGCTCATGAAGACCTAGAGCTCACTTGAGGAGGCTCATCGTTGGAATATACAAGCCAAGTTCTATAATGTTTGGTCCCCACATAGTTATACTAATGAAGCATGAAAACTCACTACAATGATGTAGGTGCTACTAGCACAAGTGTGGAATAAAAGGATAGTAGTGTTGCCCCCTCTCTCATTTTATATTCTTTTTTCTTTTTCTCTTTTTTTTTGCTTTTTGCTTTTTGAGGCCTTTGTGGCTCTTTTATATTTTTCTCTCATTGGTCTCTTTTGGACTCTTTTGATTGGCCACTTTGGACTCTTTTCAATATGCTCACAGGTAGAGGCAACACTCTATTTTACAAGATGATCATCACACTTTTTGGTGTACTCAAAACTCAAAGACTAATACATGGTGTATGGTGGATATGCAAGACCGAGCGTAGTGTGGAAAAGATGTAACACATGTGGAAAACCACGCATCACACTAACTCAAATGGTCAAGCAATACTATATGGCAATGAAGTAAAAATGACATAAAGTCATGTAATGTAAATGATGGATGTTGCATGGCAATGTATCTCGGAACAGCTATGGAAATGCTGTGATAGGTAGATATGGTGGCTGTTTTGAGGAAGATAGTTGGCTTATGTGTAGGAGAACAAGATGAAGATCTCCCACGGGGTTGGATGTACTTGCGAAGTATGCACCAATCTCAATGTGAAAAAGGGCAATGCAAAGTACCGAAGAGGCTAGCAAAATATGGAGGTGGAAGTGCCAAAAACCAAAAACTCACATAGCATGTCGTATATTGCAAACAACTAACAGTATCAAAGTTTCACAAATGGTTAGAGACACCCCGAGAGGGATCGTGGCGGCGACACAAGTGCCCCGTTGGCTTCCCCGACCGTTGCAGTAACTATACCATTAGAAACTTCTTTTCAACTAAGAGGAAATCACGACACTAAAGCACTATTGACTTAAGTTGTTTTTAGTTCAGAAAAGTACGGCTCCACGCTCTACTAACACATCTTCACTAATCAGCTCTTAACAACATTAGCCAAAAAAATTTAACCATTAGTTATTTTAATACCTCAAAACAATTGAAGAGGAGCAAGTTATCTACACAATGGTCTACAAGACTATGCAGCTTTTCTCTATTTCATACCACTATCACAAGCATAGCATTTTCCAATCTAACACATCAACTAAGCAACTAAAACAACTCTCTAACAAATAAGAGTGAAACACAAGAGAGCTTAACACAAAGAACTAGCAGCTCTAAACAAGATAACATGCTAAAAGCGAGAGCTTACTAGAAAACAAACAGTAGCTAAGAATACTCAACAAATATAAACGAAGCACAAGAGTATTCATATGAGAAAGCGGAGCGTGTCTCTCTCCCAAACAAGAATGCTAGGATCCAACTTATTAAGCAAACTAAAACACACACTCAAAATAAAAACAGACGCTCCAAGCAAAATACATAAGATGTAGTGGAATAAAAATATAGTATCACTAGAGATGACCTGATAGTTTTGCCGATGAAGAAGGGGATGCCTTGGGCATCCCCAAGCTTAGATGCTTGAGTCTTCTTGAATTTGCTGGGGATGACCCACCGGGGCATCCCCAAGCTTAGGCTTTTCACTCTTCTTGATCTCATCATATCGTCCCTTTTGCTTACTTGAAAACTTCCACCACATCAAACTCAAAGTAATTCTCATTAGAGGGTTAGTGCATAAACCAAAAATTCACAAGTTCTACTGTGACACAAGCACACCTTAATGCATTATAACATTAGCTACAGCCACTGATGCTCAAAGAATCAAAAAGATCCAAATAAACATCGCAAAGGAAGCAATGCACAATAAAAGGCAGAATCTGTCAAAATCTGAACAATCTGTAAAGACGAATTTTTTCGAGGCACTAGAGTTGCTCAAATCGAAAATCACTGAACTAGAAAACGTTTCATACATATATGAAGATTCAGCACACAAAATCTCAAAGCATTTCGTCGCTTCTGGAATAAATGACGAATTTAACAGTGACAGACAGAAATCTGTTTCCTGTGCAGAAATCCAAATATAGCAAAAACTTTCTACTAGAGACCTTACTTGGCACAACATTGCAAGAAAATAAAGATACAAAGAAGTTGCTACAGAAGTAAACAAACTTCTTGACTCAAATAAAAGAAAAGATACTGAAAATAAAATGATGGGTTGCCTCCCATAAGCGCTTTTCTTTAACGCCTTTCAGCTAGGCGCAGAAAGTGAACATCAAGTATTTCCAAGAGAAGAAGCATCAAAACGATAATTTGCTCTAACAATAGAGTCAAAAGGTGACTTCATTCTCTTCCTAGGGAAGTGTTCCATACCTTTCTTAAGAGGGAATTGATATCTAATGTTGCCCTCTTTCATATCAATAACAGCACCAATAGTTCGAAGAAAGGGTCTTCCCAAAATAATAGGACAAGAAGCTTTGCACTCAATATCCAAGACAATAAAATCAATGGGAACAAGGTTATTATTAACCATAACATGAATATCATCAAGCCTTCCCAAAGGTGTTTTTGTAGAATTATCAGCAAGATGAATGTTCAAACAACAGCTCTCCAATGGTGGCAAGTTAAGCATATCATAGAATTTCTTAGGCATAATAGAAACACTTGCACCAAGATCACATAAAGCATTAAAATAAAAATCATTTACTTTCAGTTTAATGATGGGTTCCCAACCATCTTCTAATTTCTTAGGGATAGAAGCTTCAAGTTTTAACTTTTCTTCCCTAATTTTCATGAGAGCATTGGTAATATGTTTTGTACAAGCCAAGTTTATAGTACTAGCATTAGGACTTCTAGCTAGCTTTTGCAAGAACATTATGACTTCAAAGATATTGCAATTATCAAAATCAAAATCATTATCATCAAAAGTAATGGAAGAAGGATCTCCCATAGTTCGAAAAATTTCAGCTCCTTTATCACTAGCAGTTTTGGTATCTTTTGGCAGTTTTAAGCGTTTTTCATGAGAAGTGGAAACATTGCCAACATTGTTAACTTTACCATTATCATTAATAGACTTGTTATCATGTGAAACCTGAACATTACTAGTGGTGGTGATGGTGTAAACTTTAACCATATTGTTCTTTTTAGTGGCTTCTCTTTCTCTTTCCCACCTAGCATGTAGTTCAGCCAACATTCTAATATTATCATCAATTCTAACTTGGATGGCATTGATTTAGCAAAAGGCTTGCTCTCTTTATCATTGTTAGGCATAACTTTTAATTTTAAAAGATCTACATCAAGAGCAAGGCTTTCAACTTTAGAAGCAAGAACATCGATTTTACCCAACTTTTCCTCAACAGTTTTGTTAAAAGCGGTTTGTGTGTTGATAAACTCTTTTAGCATGGTTTCAAGATCAGAGGAAACACTCTTATTATTGTTGTAAGAATTACCATAAGAGTTACCATAACCATAGTTGTTATTAGGAGGATATGGCTTATAGTTGTTGTTAACAAAATTGTTCCTATAGGCATTGTTGTTGAAATTGTTATTTTTAATGAAGTTCACACCAGCATGCTCTTCTTGGGCAACCAAAGAAGCTAAGGGAACATTATTTGGATCAACAAAAGATTTACCATTAACTAGCATAGACATAATCACATCAATCTTTTCACTCAAGGAAGAGGTTTCTTCAACAGAATTTACCTTCTTACCTTGTGGAGCCCTTTCAGTGTGCCATTCAAAGTAGTTTACCATCATATCATCAAGAAGCTTTGTTGCTGCACCCAAAGTGATGGACATAAAGGTTCCTCCAGCAGCTGAATCCAATAGGTTTCTTGAAGAAAAATTCAATCCTGCATAAAAGGTTTGGATGATCATCCAAGCAGTCAGTCCATGGGTGGGACAATTCTTTATCAAAGATTTCATTCTTTCCCAAGCTTGAGCAACATGTTCATTATCCATTTGTTTAAAGTTCATGATGCTACTTCTCAAAGATATAATTTTAGCAGCAGGATAATATTTTCCAATGAAAGCATCTTTGCATTTAGTCCATGAATCAATACTATTTCTAGGCAAAGATAACAACCATTCTTTAGCTCTCCCTCTCAAAGAGAAAGGAAACAATTTCAGTTTTATAATATCTCCATCCATATCCTTATACTTTTGCATCTCACAAAGTTCAACAAAATTATTAAGGTGAGCAGCAGCATCATCAGTACTAGCACCAGAAAATTGCTCTTTCATAACAAGATTTAACAAAGCAGGTTTGATCTCATAAAAATCTGTCTTAGCAGCAGGTGGAGCAATAGGAGTACATATGAAATCATCATTATTAGTACTAGTGAAGTCACACAACTTAGTGTTTTCAGCAGTACTCATTTTCGAGGAAAACAAGGCAAACCGAATTGCACAAAATAAAACAAGTAACTAATTTTTTTGGGTTTTTGATATAGGAAAGCAACAAGATAAATTCTACACTAATTTTTTTGTGTTTTTGATATAAGAAAGCAAAACAAGACAAAGCGATAATAATAAACAAGACTAAAACAAAGTAAAGAGATTGGAACTGAGAGACTCCCGTTGCAGAAGCTTCTCTACTCCCCGGCAACGGCGCCAAAAAGAGCTGTTGACGGAGGAGTGAGAAGTTTGGTACTTCGAGAAGCTTCTTACAGAGCACTCTTAACTCCCCGGCAACGGCGCCAGAAAAAGAGCTTGATAGCGTGAGAGGTGTTAATCAATCACGCTTCGTTGGGCACCCCAAGAGGAAGGTTTGAGGAGCACAGCAGCAAGTTTTCCCTCAGTTAGAAACCAAGGTTATCGAACCAGTAGGAGTGAGGACTGCTTCAGAAGGTTGTCCACAACTGCAATGGCGCCAGAAAAAGAGCTGTTGCAGGGGAGACAGTGGAACCTGCAGAACACAATCAAACTACTTTGCCCCAACGAAGCAGTGAGGTTGTCAATCTCACCGGCCTTGCTGAATACAAGGATTAAATGTATGTGTGGAAGGAAGCTTGTTTGCAGTAAATGAAAGCAGCAGAGCAGTTGATTTAATTGCAGATGTAAAAGAATAAATCGGGGTCCACAGTTCACTAGTGTTGTCTTCTCCATAAATAAAATACTACACATGCTGGGTAACAAATTACAGCTGGGCAATTGACAGAATAGAGAATGCATGACAATGCATGAACATTGCATAATACAGAGGATGATGATGTCTATATGAGATGCTTTGGGCATTACGACAAAATACATAGATAGCTGTTCCAAGCATACACCTATGCCTAAATAGTCCACCTTTGAGATAACATACCGTAAAATCTCTCCAGTATTAAGTTGCAAGCAACAGACAATTGCATGAAGAACTGTGCATAAAGTTTACTCCCTAGTAGCAACGGCACTCCCCCGTCCTTATATGTTTCTGTCACTCAAGCCAAGGCACACAGGGACCGAACCCACTATCTAGCATAAATACTCCCTCTTGGAGATACAAGCACTACTTGATCAAGGCAATTACAAGTACCGGAAAGCATGCAAGACCACAAATAACATAGACATGATAATATCAATAATCAACATCACAAGGTACTTCTCTATTCATCGGATCCCAGCAAACACAACATGTAGCATTACAATAAGATGATCTTGATCATGATAGGCAGCTCACAAGATCTAAACATGATAGCACAAGAGGAGAAGACTACCATCTAGCTACTGCATGGACCCGTAGTCCAAGGATGAACTACTCACACATCTGTCCGGAGGCGGGCATGGTGGTGTAGAGCCCTCCGGTGATGATTCCCCTCTCCGACAGGGTGCCGGGGAGAGCTTCAGAACCCTCCCGAACTAGGGTTGACGACGGCGGCGGTGACGGATGTTTTTCTGGAATTTTGATCGGGTACTTAGGGTTTTCTTGTCGGGGGGATTATATAGGCGAAAGGGCGGCGTCGGTGGAGGCCCGAGGGTGCCACACCACCTGGTGGCGCGGCAGACAGGTGGGCCGCGCCACCCTAGGGTGTGGTCGCCCTCTGGTGCGTCTTCGGCTCCCCTTTGGACTCCGTGTGCGTGACGAAATTATAAGATCCTGGGTTTTTGTCCCGTCCGATTCCGAGAATATTTCCTTAAGTACTTTTCTGAAACGGAAAAACAGCAGAAAACAGGAACTGGCACTGGGGCATCTTGTTAATATGTTAGTTCCAAAAATGCATAAAAATGCTATAAGATGTAAACAAAACATGTAGCAAAAGGTATGAAAACAAGCATGGATCATAAGAAATTATAGATACGTCGGAGACGTATCAACTACCCAGCTGCATCCCTCTTTTCCCGCCTCCGCATGCATGCTATGTTTTAAATGCTCGCATTTGACGACTGTCACTTTATATTTTGTTAATTACCGTAGAGTTGGGTTTTCGTTTCGTTAGCTTTGGCGCCAAAAAATCGTGGACAAGACTGTACGTCATCAATGCCACTACACGTTTACACCATCTCCTCTCCGAGCCTCCTTGTAGTAGCTAGATCGGTGGACGTTAGCTATTGATCCAGATAGCTCATCAATGCACCGACAGATGATCGTACAGACTGGCGATATGTTCAGATATGCTGCGTCCCCTGCAGTACTGACAAGATATTCTTCTCTATCATCGTAGAATTAGCAGATGAGTACTGACAGGTGGGCCGCGCCACCCTAGGGTGTGGTCGCCCTCTGGTGCATCTTCGGCTCCCCTTTGGACTCCGTGTGAGTGACGAAATTATAAGATCCTGGGTTTTTGTCCCGTCCGATTCCGAGAATATTTCCTTAAGTACTTTTTCTGAAACGGAAAAACAGCAGAAAACAGGAACTGGCACTGGGGCATCTTGTTAATATGTTAGTTCCAAAAATGCATAAAAATGCTATAAGATGTAAACAAAACAGTAGCAAATGGTATGAAAACAAGCATGGATCATAAGAAATTATAGATACGTCGGAGACGTATCAACCATGAGCATTCATAGGAGGTACTAACACACCACAATTTCATAGAGACATCCAAGTCAAATAATAAATCAGTGAACAAGTATCTTGTGAAATATAGCCTAAAGACCCACACGGTGCACACACTGTCACCTTTACACACGTGGGACAAGGAGTCTCCGGAGATCACATAAATAAAGCCCACTTGAGTAACATAACAACATCTAGATTGCAAAGCTCATGATCACATATAGATCACATCATGGGAGAGAGAGATATAGACCACATGGCTACCGGTACGGCCCTCAGCCCCGAGGGAGAACTACTCCCTCCTCATCATGGGAGTTAGCAACAGCGATGAAGATGGTGGTGGAGTCGATGGAGATGGCTCCAGGGGCACTTCCCCGTCCCGGCAGGGTGCCGGAACAGAGACTTCTGTCCCCCGAAACTTGTCGGCGGTGGCGGCGGCGCTGCAGATGTTTCTTTGGAATATGACGGGGTCCCCCTAGGTTTTATGCGTCGGGGGCAATATATAGGCGAAAGGGCGGCGTCGGAGGGCTCCCGTGGGCCCCACACCACCTGGTGGCGCGGCAGGCATGGGTCCCGTGCCACTCTATGGTGTGGCCGGCCCACGGCCCTCCAGGTCCTCTCCTTCGGGCTCCGTGTAGTCCATTGAATTATAAGACTGCTACTTTTTGTCCCGTCCAATTCCGAGAATATTTCCTTAAGTACTTTTCTGAAACGGGAAAACAGCAGAAAACAGGAACTGGCACTGTGGCATCTTGTTAATAGGTTAGTTCCAGAAAATGCATAAAAATGCTATCAGATGTAAACAAAACATGTAGCAAATGGTATGAAAACAAGCATGGATCATAAGAAATTATAGATACGTCGGAGACGTATCAAGGGGCTATTCTCGGCATTCTTGGCGAGAAAATCATTGACCCATATTTGTCCATCACTACGGGCAAGGGTATGTGGGATGCGCTCGAGGCCAAATTTGGGGTCTCGGACGCAGGCAGTGAATTGTATGTCATGGAGCAGTTCTATGACTACAAGATGACTGGTGACCGTTCCGTTGTGGAGCAGGCTCATGAGATACAGTCCATTGCTAAGGAACTTGAGCAGTTCACATGCGTCTTACTGGACAAGTTCATTGCCGGAGGCATCATTGCCAAGCTTCCTCCCTCATGGAGGAATTTTGCTACTTCCCTGAAGCATAAGAGACAAGAGTTTTCAGTTATGGATCTCATTGGGTCTCTCGATGTGGAGGAGAAGGCGAGAGCAAAAGACGCACGCGCTCGAGGTGCCGAGGGAGGTTCTACTGCCAACTTCGTTCAGAAGAAGCACTCCTACCCCCACAAGGCCAAGAACAAGCATGAGGGAAAAGGCAAGCATGATGCAAAGAACAAGCCCTCACAGTCTACCAACTTCAAGAAGAAGACCAGTAAGAACAAAGGATCCTGCCATGTTTGCGGTGATCCCAATCACTGGGCTCCTAGTTGCCCAAATCGCTATGACAGGCTGCAGCAAGGAAAGAGCGGCAACACCGCTAATGTTGTCATCGGCGATGTTGATATGAAGGACGTTGGGTATGGTATATTTCCCACTGTCTTTTCAGTATGTCATTCTCCTGAATGGTGGATTGACATGGGTGCAAATGTACATGTTTGTGCTGACATATCAATGTTTTCTTCTTACCAGGTCGCAGGGACTTTCTTCGTGCTGATGGGGAACGGGTCACATGCTTCTGTTCATGCTGTTGGTACAGTCGATCTGAAGTTTACTTCGGGGAAGATCGTGCGCCTGAAGAACGTTCATCATGTGCCCGCCATAAATAAGAATCTTGTTAGCGGATCTCTTCTGTGTCGAGATGGCTACAAGTTATCTTTTGAGTCCAATAAATTTGTAGTGTCTAAATTTGGAACTTTCGTTGGTAAAGGCTATGAGTGCGGAGGCTTGTTCCGCCTATCTTTGTCAGACGTTTGCAATAATATTGTTAATCATGTTTGCTCAACCAGTGAATCAAATGTCTGGCATTCACATCTTTGTCATATTAATTTTGGTTGTATGACGCGGCTAGCCAAAATGAGTTTAATCCCTAATTTCACAATTGTTAAAGGCTCTAAGTGTCAAGTATGTGTGCAAGCAAAGCAACCACGCAAGTCTCATACGACTGCGGAGGCAAGAGATTTGGCACCACTAGAGCTTATACATTCACATCTTTGTGAGATGAATGGCTTGTTGACAAAAGGTGGAAAGAAATATTTCATGACGTTGATCGATGACTCCACTAGATATTGTTACGTGTATCTCCTTAAATCAAAAGATGAAGCTTTACATTTCTTCAAAATCTATAAAGCTGAAGCAGAAAACCAACTCGATCGAAAGATCAAGAGACTTAGGTCTGATCGTGGTGGAGAGTATTTTTCCAATGAATTTGATTCTTTTTGTGCGGAACATGGTATAATCCATGACAGGACGCCTCCCTACTCACCCCAATCAAATGGGGTGGCCGAAAGAAAGAACCAAACTCTGACTGATTTGGTTAACGCCATGTTAGACACTTCGGGTTTGTCCAAGGCATGGTGAGGGGAGGCAATATTGGCTACGTGTCATGTCCTAAACCGAGTTCCCACAAAGAACAAAGAGATAACTCCATTCGAGGAATGGGAGAAGAAAAGGTTAAAACTCTCTTACTTACAGACTTGGGGTTGTTTGGTGAAAGTCAATATACCAATTCCCAAGAAGCGAAAGCTTGGACCAAAAACTGTGGATTGTGTTTTTCTGGGCTATGCATTTCATAGCATTGGCTATAGATTTTTTATAGTAAAATCTGAGGTATCCGACATGCATGTTGGTACAATAATGGAGTCGAATGATGCGACTTTCTTTGAGGATATCTTTGCCATGACGGATAACCCTAGTTCATCAAATCAGGAGATGCCTAACACATCTAGTCAGGAATTAGCTACAATTCCTGAACCCACTATTCCGATGGAACACTTCGATAATCCTTTAGAGGATGACAATGAAATTCCTAAAAGGAGCAAGAGACAGAGGACCGCAAAATCCTTTGGTGATGATTTCATTGTGTACCTCGTGGATGACACTCCTAGGACTATTTCAGAAGCTTATGCATCTCCTGATGCTGACTACTGGAAGGATGCTCTCCGCAGCGAGATGGATTCCATCTTGGCTAATGGTACCTGGGAGATCACTGATCGTCCTTATGGGTGCAAACCTGTAGGATGTAAGTGGGTGTTCAAGAAGAAGCTTAGGCCTGATGGTACTATTGAAAAGTACAAGGCACGGCTTGTGGCCAAGGGTTATACCCAAAAGGAAGGTGAAGACTTCTTTGATACTTACTCACCTGTTGCCAGACTGACCACCATTCGTATGCTACTATCATTGGCTGCCTCACACGGTCTTCTCGTTCATCAAATGGACGTTAAGACGGCTTTCCTAAATGGAGAGCTGGAAGAGGAAATTTACATGGAACAGCCAGATGGTTTTGTAGTACATGGTCAGGAAGGAAAGGTGTGCAAGTTATTGAAGTCTCTATATGGTCTCAAGCAAGCCCCTAAGCAGTGGCATGAAAAGTTTGAAAGAACGTTAACTGCCGAAGGCTTTGTTGTAAACGAAGCTGACAAATGTGTGTACTATCGCCATGGTGGGGGCGAGGGAGTTATTTTGTGTCTGTACGTCGATGACATACTGATATTTAGTACCAACCTTAACGTGATTAAGGAGGTCAAGGATTTCTTATCTCGTTGTTTTGAGATGAAGGATCTAGGAGTAGCTGATGTTATCTTAAACATCAAGCTGTTGAGAGATGACGACGGTGGGATTACACTGCTTCAATCCCACTACGTGGATAAGGTCTTGAGTCGTTTTGGGTATAGCGACTGCAAGCCTTCTCCAACACCGTATGATCCTAGTGTGTTGCTTCGAAAGAATTAACGAATTGCTAGAGATCAATTGAGATACTCGCAGATTATTGGCTCGCTTATGTATTTGGCTAGCGCCACGAGGCCTCACATCTTTTGCTGTAAGTAAACTGAGCCGGTTTGTTTCAAATCCGGGAGATGATCATTGGCATGCTCTTGAGAGAGTTATGCGCTATTTGAAAGGCACTGTGAGTTATGGTATTCACTATACCGGGTACCCGAGGGTACTGGAGGGTTATAGTGATTCAAATTGGATATCTGATGCTGGTGAGATTAAGGCCACAAGTGGTTATGTGTTTACACTTGGTGGTGGCGCTGTTTCCTGGAAGTCTTGCAAGCAGACCATCTTAACGAGGTCAACTATGGAAGCAGAACTCACAGCACTAGACACTGCCACTGTTGAAGCAGAGTGGCTTCGTGAGCTTTTGATGGACTTACCTGTGGTTGAGAAACCAATACCTGCTATCCTAATGAATTGTGATATTCAAACTATGATCATCAAGGTTAAAAGTTCAAAGGATAATATGAAGTCATCAAGGCATGTGAAGAGGAGACTGAAATCTGTCAGAAAAATGAAGAACTCCGGAGTTATTGCGTTGGATTATATCCAAACATCTAAAAATTTGGCAGATCCCTTCACAAAGGGTCTATCACGCAATGTGATAGATAATGCATCGAAGGAGATGGGTATGAGACCCACAGTATGAGTTGTCTGCAGTGGCAACCCACTCTATGTGATCGGAGATCCCGTGAAGTAGAATTGGGAGACAAGCTGTTGATCAACAGAGAGAAGAGTATCCTTACTTTATATAATACCACTCTGTGAAGATGCAATCCTCTTCTGAGCTGCATGGCAGGTTGATGTATATCTTAATGTGTTCCAAGAGTTTTTTATTTTAAAAAAGGAGATGTTGTCCTGCAGAACATCTTTTGAGGAACACACCTATATGAGCTTGACTGTCAAACGTCGCAGTCTATGAGAGTTGGGTGCTCTCTAATAAACTCATGAAAGTCCCTGGAGCATGACGTATAAGCTCCATCCGCGGGGAAGTCCCACGGTAGCCCAGTATCGGTCAAGACTTTGTGTGAAACTAGATTCGCAGAAAACTTGCAGTTCAAGGCATAGTCCACTATTCAAGTTGCAAACTAGTCTAACATGAAGTTCTAGGTGGAAGTTCAACTTAACAGTCTCCACTGCAGTACCGGTATGTAAACAATGTTTGAGAACCTAAGGCAAACTCTATGTGCCTCTAGGATCTGGTGGGGGATTGTTGGAATTTTGGCCCAATTAGCAAGCCTTTTTAATTAATCCAATAAATTCCTGAAAATCCTAGAGGCCCATGTGGCCCATTCATGCATGGTAAGAGGTGGGACAAAATGTTTAGTCCCATACTGCCAGTTGGGAGAGAGTTTCACCAGCTTATAAGGTGAGACTTTCTACCACTAATATGAGGCATTGAAAAGGGAGAGAATAAGAGAGAGCCACACGCGCGCTCCTCCTCCGCCGCCCGCCTCGTCACGACACGTCACGACGCGCCGCGGGTTGCGGGAATGAGCCGAGCCGATGACTATATTTTTGTCACACGCCACGCATGATTGGAATACGAACGGGTGCGCAGAAACTGAAACGTTTTGCTTAGTGGACAATTAATTCGAACCTAAGATCTTCTGTCTCTTCATTTCATCTCCCATGCAGCCTGTTCGCCTTCTCCTCTGTGTCTATAAAAGAGAGCTCGCTCCTCTCCAGAAATAGAGACAACAGCCACACCTCTCATGCGCCTGCCTCCTGGTTCTCGAGCTTTGCGCCACCGATCAATATTTCTCCATCCCGTTCTGCGGCGTGCACCGCGGGACGGGACAGTAGGCCTCCGGAACCCCGCCTCTCGTGATCCTGTACGGGAGAGGGGCGATAAGGTTTTTGGGGAGCGCTTCCGTGCGACTACTGACCTTTTTGTCAACACGGACACCGACGACTTCTTCCCCAACGACGACTACTTCCCTGGCGTCAACGACATCTTCGGCGACATGAACAATGACGGCGCCAACGGGTCTTCCTCCAACACCCCGTACGTGCTCATCTGTGTTCTAGTAGATATGATGCTTCGTATAGTGTTTGTAGCAATTTGTGTAGAATTGCTATTTGCGTACTCTCTACAATTGCTATTTCTGTACTATCTGTTAGATTGCATGACTAGTTTAATTCACGTTTTATTAGTCATGTTTTATCTAGTGATTTTAAGGATTAAATCATGTGGAAATTTCCTAATATTTTCAACAAGATCCCAGCAGCACGACGGGGTGGTGGTGGAGATGGCGGAGGTTCTCCGTGGACAGGGCTCCGTCAAGCCGTGTACAAGAGAGAGAGAGGAGAGAGGAGGGAGGAGAGGGGTGGTGCGGCTAGGGTTATGGGGTGCTGCGCCCCAGCCCTCCCCTCCTCCTTATATAGGCGTGGGGAGCAGCCTTCTCCCTTCCCCCAAGCCCTAGGGCCGGCGGCCAAGGGGGGGAGACTTGCCCCCCAAGGCTTCCCTAGGGTTTGGCCGCATGGGCCTTTGGGGTCATGTGCGGCTGGCCCAAATGGGCTGCTCAACCTCCCCTCGGTCCATGTGGGACCTTCCAGGTTTGTGGCCCCCAAGGTGGGGCCCTCCAGAATCTTCTAGAACCTTCCAACACTCTGCCGGAAAATCCCGAACTTTTCCGGAAACCTGAAAAACCACTTTCCTTATATGAAATTTTATCTCCGGACTTTTCCGGAGCTCCTCGTGATATCTAGGATCTCATCCGAGACTCTGAATCACCATTTGTTCATACCATCTAATTATCTCATTAAAACCCTAGCTACATCGGAGCGTTAAGTGTGTGACCCTACGGGTTCGAGAACATGCAGACATGATCTAATCAATAATCAATAGCGGGACCGGGATGCCCATATTGACTCCTACATATTAAACGAAGTTCTTTATCGGTTGAACCACGATGCCGGAGATTCAATTAATCTCATATACGATTCCCTTTGTCTCATGATATTTTACTTGCCCGAGATTTGATCATCGGTATCACCATACCTAGTTTAATCTCGTTACCCGGCAAGTTCTTTTTACTCGTCCATAATATAGGATCTCCGTGACTACCACTTAGTCACATGTTTGCAAACTTCATGATGCTATATTACCGAGAGGGCCAGATATCTACTCCGTCACATGGAGGGACAAATCCCAGTCTTGATTCATGCCACCCAACAAATACCATCGGATATACCTGAAAGCCATCTTTATAATCACCCAGTTACGAAGTGACGTTTGATGTCCACAAATCATTCCTCCGGTAAACGGGAGTAAAAGAATCTCATGGTCTAAGGAAACTATACTTGACATATACTAAAAACATTGGCAATGAAACTATGTGACACGATCAATTGCTATGCTTTAAATGGGTCTGTCCATCACATCATTCCCCCAATGATATGATTCCGTTATCAAGTGACATTAACAAGTCCATGGCTAGGAAACCTTAACCAACATTCACTAACGAACTAGTCATAAGAGGCTTACTAGGGACATTTTGTTGTTTATATTCCACACATGTATTTAGTTTCCGGTTAATACAATTATAGCATGGATAATAAAAAATTATCATAAACATGAAATATGATAATAAACAACTTTATTATTGCCTCTTGGGCATATTTCCAATAGTCTCCCACTTGCACTAGAGTCAATAATCTAGCACTTAACACCCATGGCTTTATGGTGTTATTATCATGCTTCGCATGTGGTAAATTCCATCAAAAGATCTGACATGTTCAGGTCCATTTGTATTTGCACGTCCTTGCATCCATACGCATCACTCATTCTCTAATGAGGTGGCTTTGTATATATTTGGTCAGTTAGTGAGACCTTAATTCCACAGCTCGAACCAATATCACCACCATTATGAAAATGGAGCTTCATAGTACCAGCTTTCTTGGAAATTCACCAAGTTCAATAAAGAACTCGTTGACTCAAAGTACTCTTCTTATTTGTTGTTAACACAACAATATACTTAGCCTTTGTTGTAGTATCCATCACAATACCTTTTGAAACTCATTTAAAACCACAATGAAACTTTCTTCCAGCCTATCGTACCACCTTCTATTCAACACACATCTTAATTTGAGATAGAATTATTTGTATAGATGACAAGACCCTTAGTGTAACCCTTTACAATAGTTTGTCATTACTACACAGGAAGACTCATCCTTAGTTTTTCTCTGAAATACTTAAGGATCTTTCCCACTGTTGTCTAATCATCATATGAGTCGTCCTGGTATAACACTTTATAACATAGGACACATCTGGTTGTGAACATATCATGGAACATATGATTTAGAAATCTCAATTTCAATTTTTCTCATCATGTGTCAAAACAGTTGAGTCTTGCTCAATCATCTTCCATGCGGCAAGAACCCCTTCTTGTCGTTTCCGTATTGACTTACTTCAATACTTCATCTATGTATTTTGGCTTAACTAAATTAGGCGCCTTAATCCATCTCTATAGATATTGATGCCCCATATATTGTTTAGCTTAAGTCTTTCATCAATATGAAATCTTAACTATGTTAATTTAAATCACATACTTTCCAATCAACTATATGTCAACTACATAAAGTATTAGAAATATGTCTTAGCGCTTGATACGTGTCAAACGTATCTATAATTTTTGATTGATCCATGCTAGTTTTGTGATGTTGTCACATGTTTTTACTATCATATTACATCATTTTGAGGCATTTTATTGAACTAATCTATTGACAAGATGCCTAGTGCCAGTTCCCTGTTTTTGTCATGTTTTTGTTGCAGAAAGTTACTTCTAGAATTATTTTCGGAATTGGACGAAAATTTACGGAGAATTTTTATTGAGGAAATAAGGACCGGAGCCAGAAGGGCGACCCTGGGAGGGACCCACAGGCCAGGGGCGGATCCCACCCGCGGGTTTAAGGGGGGCCGCAGCCGGGGGTGGTCCCTACCCCTCGGAGACCCCCCTCATGACGCCCTTTGGCCTATAAATCATCCCCGACGAAAAAACCCTAACCCCCGAAGGATTTTCCCAAATACGATACAGAGGTCCGCCGCCATCGCCGATAAGTTTTGGGGGTTCAGAAGGTCCTGTTCCGGCACCCTACCAAGAAGGGGATCGACCGCCGGAGCCATCTCCATCAACACCGCTGCTTCCCGCGATGAGGAGGGAGTAGTCCCTCACCGGGGCTGAGGCTTATACAAGTAGCTATCTCTCTCGCCCATGATGTGATCCTCGTTGTGATCATGAGCTTTGTTAGTATAGTTGAATACATGATGTTTCCCTATGTGTAATGGATATGATTTTGCTCAAGTGGTGTCATCTAGTATAAGTTCAGGAGTCACCATTGTGATCACGGTATCTCGATGACAGTGTGGGTGCCGTGTGTGACTCTAATGATAAAAGCTTAGAGGGATCTTCATCATGAGTTTGTTCTTTATTATTGTTGGATTGAATAGATCATGAGGTTTCTTGATGCTTGTGTTATTGAAGATAGAGACTATTCAAGAAATAGGTTGTGGTGTTTGTTAGTACTATCTTTGGATGCGGATAGTGACAGCATGAAGTGTCCATAGATGTGGAATACGAACTTTAAGGTGTGCTTTTCGTAGCCCTACACAATTCTCATCCTATTTGATCCACGAAAGTATGATCTCCGAGTAACGTCTATCATGCATGTGTTTTTGTGGGAACTATTATGTGTTTAATTATGTTAATGATGTTGAGATTAGTCACTAGTGAAAGTATGAAGCCTAGGCCTTGTTTCCAAGCATTGATACACCGTTTTTAGTCACTTTTGTCACTTGTTTGCTTGCTGCCATTTTTATTACAGAATTACAAAATCATCTTTTACCATCCATATCACTTGCATTTTACTATCTCTTTGCCGAACTAGTGCACCTATACAATTAGCCATTATATTAGGTGTGTTGGAGACACAAGAGACTTCTTGTATATTAATTGCAGGATTGCTTGAGAGAGGATACGTTCAACCTCTTCCTCCCGTGGATTCGATAAACCTTGGGATACTCACTTAAGGGAAATTTGCCGCTGTCCTACAAACTGCGCTTGGAGGCCCAACAAGTCTACAAGAATAGAAGTGTGTAGTAGACATCAAGCTCTTTTCTGGCGCCGTTGTCGGGGAGTAAGAGGGCGCACTACAATTCCTCTCCCGTCAACGAAGCTCTTTTCTGGCGTCGTTGCCGAGGAGGAAAGGTAAGCGGTACTCACACTCCGATGACGAAGCTAATTTCTAGCATTGTTGTTGGGGAGGTGAGTGCTTCAAGGTATCTTCTTTAGATCTTGCAATTAAATATTTTTGTTTCTTGTTTTCACTAGTTCGGTTTAATGGAAAACAACAAAAAAATGAGAGAGCTTTATAAAATTTACCTTGAAATTGGTCATGATGCTTTTGAAGAGAAAATTAAAAAACCTATGGAACTTTATTTGCATAACAATCATGCTAGTAGCAATGTTATTAGTATGATTTCTTTGAATGCCATTGTTGCTAATTCTATGGAAAATTGCAAACTTGGGGATGCCAGTTTTGATGAATATGATCTTTGTAGTCCCCCAAGCTTGAAGGAGGAAATTTGGTTTGATGATACTATGCCTACTATATATGATGATTATTATGATGAATGTGATACTTTCAGTCCACCTACTATTGAGGAAAAAGTTTATTATGATTTTTATATGCCTCCTATTTATGGTGATTACAATCATGGCTATGATAGTTTTACTCCCACTATTACTAATGAGAAAGATTTTACTTATGTGGAGAGTAATAATAATACTTTTATGCATGTGAACCATGAGAAAAATGCTTTATGTGATGGTTATGTTATTGTGTTTTCTTATAATTCTACTGAAAGTTATTATGATAGAGGGAAGCGTGGTTATATAAATTTTCATCTTATGGAGTTTCCCCTCTTTATGCTGAAGGTTTTAATGTTGCATTTGCTTTGCCTTCCTATGCTATTAGCTTTATGCTTCAATGATTTATTTTCTTACAAGATTCCTATGCACAGGAAGTGGGTTAGACTTAAAAGTTTTTGATATTGCTTCTTGATGCTCTCTTTTATGTTTCAACTCTTTTTTTATGAGAGCATCATTAAAACCACTAAGCCTAGCTAAAAAGCTATAAAGAAAAGCGCTTGTTGGGAGGCAACCCATCTTTTATCTTCAGTTTATTTTTATTTTTCTTGAGTCATGAAGTTGTTTCCTCTGTAGAAACTTCATTGTATCTTTTTATTTTGATTTTTTGTGCCAAGTTTAGCCTCTAATGCATTGAAAGTGCGAGGTATTGTTTTGCTGTCCAGAAACAGATTTCTGTCCTTCACTGTTCGAAAATCCAGAAAATCCCTGAATTTTATATTTTTCTGATATTTTTATACAGAAATCCTGATTTTTTTATCTATCTTTCGTTAGTTTTCAGTTTTCTGATTTGAGCTACAAAAGTGCCACGAAAAATTCAATCTTTACAGACTGTTCAGGTTTTGACAGATTCTGCTTTTATTTGTATTCGTCTCTTTTATTATCGTCAAATGTGATACTCTAGAGGAGGAGTACCATATTGAGGCTTAGTGAACAATAGATAATGCCCAGTAAAGTTTTTTGTAATTTGTCTTGAGTTGAACACATGTGTATTTTATCTTTATGAGCACTAACCCTCTAATCAGCTTATGAGAAGTTTTGTGTGAAGAGAGTTTTTAAGTTTCAAAGGAGAGGATAATGAAGAAATTGAAGATGGATCAGATCTCAAGCTTGGGGATTCCCCCATGGCACCCCCTCTGAATATCAAGAACCATCAAGCGTCTAATCTTGGGGATGCCTAAGGCATCCCCTCCTCTTCATCGACTATCATAAGGTCGTCTTCGTTGAACTACATTTTTATCACTTTACATATTAT
The DNA here is from genome assembly GCA_012064385.1 of Puccinellia tenuiflora. Taxonomy (NCBI): domain Eukaryota; kingdom Viridiplantae; phylum Streptophyta; class Magnoliopsida; order Poales; family Poaceae; genus Puccinellia; species Puccinellia tenuiflora. Next base: position 254,865 of record QRDG01001524.1, read on the forward strand.
GTGCTATGCTTGGAGCGTCTTTTGCTTTCAGTTTTGTTTGTTTGTTTGCTGGTCATATCCTTGTTGGATCCTAGCTTTATTTGTGTGGGAGAGAGACACGCTCCACTTTTTCATTTGAATACTCCTTTGCTTCGCTTATATCTTGTTGAGTATTCTTAGCTACTATTTGTTTGCTAGTAAGCTCTCGCTTTTAGCTTTTATATTGTTTAAAGCTGCTAGTTGTTGATGTTGAACTCTCTTGTTCTTCACTTATACTTGTTGGAGAGTTGTTATTGATAAATTGCTTGAATTGTCAAAGTGACAAAATGCTATCCATGTGATATTGGAATGAAATGAAAGCCTGCATAGTCTTGTAGATCATTGTGTGGATACTTGATGCTTCTCAATTGTTTTGAGATATTAAGATGGATGCTTAAACTTGCTGGTTATTTGAGTGGAAATTGATTAGTAAAGAAATACAGTTAAAAGCTTGAAACTGTGTGGTGTTTCGTAGTTGTTAATTCATAAAGCTAATCTTTCTATCAAAAGAACTGTTTGGTCAACAAGGGAGACAGTATGGAGTGTTTATGGTTATGATTGACTGATGTCTTATGTTACTCTGTTACCGGTTAATGTTGGATTTTTGCTTCAAATACCATTTTTGCTAAGCCTAAAACTCTGTACTAAGCGGGAATGCTGCTTGTGCATCCAAATCCCAAAGCCAAACTATCTTGCCAGCTGAATCCACCATATCTACCTATGCATGGTATTTCCTGACATTCCAAGTAAATTTGTCATGTGCTACCTTTAAAATATTCAAAATACTCCTTTTTGTGCCTCTATTTTTAAGCTCATGAGGAAGCAGTAGAGAGCTAGATATAACTTTTGACAAGCAAGGTTATTTCCCCCATTTTCACCCGATGTTGATGGTTTACGTCTTCACTTGAATCAACCCGAGAGCAGCTTAAGCAAAATATAAATATAACTCACCATTCTCCTCCGCACAATGAAAATATGAGAAATCAGCTCAAAACATTGGATAGTGGTGAAACCAATGAGAAAGAGGAATGTACTCGTTTCTCTAAAACCAGCTGCTCTCACAAGTCTAAAAGCCTTGCTTGTTACGGGGGACTAGATAGCTTCTCTGTTGTGAAATCGTTAACGAAATCATGCATCTCTCAAAATTGTTTTTATCCTTGTTTTTCAAAATAAAAAAGCTCTAGCACATGACTAATCCCTGCTTCCCTCTGCGAAGGGCCTTTCTTTTACTTTTAAATGTTGAGTCAGTTTTCCTTTTCCTTCTATCTCCACCAAAGCAAACATACAGCATTGAGACTGGGTATCATTGATCATATTGCATCGTCAGATTAAACATGAATCTTTATATTGACTTTATCTATAAGATAAGCCGTTGGAAGTTGAAGCTTTTTGCTAATACTTACATCTTTCTTGTGTTGATTCTCAAACACTTTTGTTGTGGAACTATTACCTTTGAGAATTAGTCAAATATGTGGGTCACATTGTTTTCATGTCTTTAACGTACTATTTATTAAAGGTTTTGCTTGAATGATTCAACTTGGTTATTCATTGCTTTCTTACTATCAACTATAAACAATTGTTTTGTATCACTTCATTCACATCCTATGCTTTACATTACTATCTTGATCAAGTTTGTGTTGGTTGCATGTCTCATCAAAAATTATTTTGTTATCACTTACCTACTCGAGGATGAGTAGGAGTTAAGCTTGGGGATGCTGATACGTATCAAACGTATCTATAATTTTTGATGTTCCATGCTTGTTTTATATCAAATGCCACATGTGTTTATTATGTTTTATATCATTTTATGGATTTATTGGACTAACCTATTAATAGTGGTAAAAGTGCACAATGTTCTTGTTTTACACTTTGATGTGTAGGAATTACTTGGAAATTGACAAGAGTGTAAAAAGGAAACCTTGTTGGAGTCGAATTGGACTTTCCTGAAATCTGTCTGAGAACTATTTTCGAAGATGGCCCCGTACCAACCTTGAGACGATGTCAAATCAAAAAAGCTTGATCGTGAAAGTTGTGGGGGAATTTTCCGCCAATCTATCTAGACATAAAATTCGGCCCAATCCGAGTCCGGAAGGCCGAGATATCCATGTATTACTGAAGCCAAAAAATCTGATGACGGGAATTCGGAAATCTATATAAAGAGAGGAAACCTAGTCATCAAGGACCACAAATTTTCCTTCTCCAAGGCAGCGCCGTGGGGTGGAGACCCTCCTCCATACCAGCACAATCTCCAAGGAAGAAGGGCGGCCAAGGGATGCTGCCCCAAGGGCCGCTGCCGCGTCCAAGGCTGTCGCCGCCGCCGGCCGCCATCTCCCCTCCGGGCTGCACCTCTCCATCAAGCTCATACTCACCATGACCATGCGTGAGTAGTCCTTCACCGGGGCTGGGACTTATACAAGTAGCTATGTGGTTATCTCTCTCTCCCATGATGTGATCCTCGTTGTGATCATGAGCTTTGTTAGCATAGTTGAATACATGATGTTTCCCTACATGTAATGGATATGATTTTGCTCAAGTGGTGTCATCTAGTATAAGTTCAGGAGTCACCGTTGTGATCACGGTATCTCGATGACAGTGTGGGTGCCGTGTGTGACTCTAATGATAAAAGTTTAGAGGGATCTTCATCATGAGTTTGTTCTTTATTATTGTTGGATTGAATAGATCATGAGGTTTCTTGATGCTTGTGTTATTGAAGATAGAGACTATTCAAGAAATAGGTTGTGGTGTTTGTTTGTACTATCTTTGGATGCGGATAGTGACAGCATGAAGTGTCCATAGATGTGGAATACGAACTTTAAGGTGTGCTTTTCGTAGCCCTACGCAATTCTCATCCTATTTGATCCACGAAAGAATGATCTCCGAGTAACGTCTATCATGCATGTGTTTTTGTGGGAACTATTATGTGTTTAATTATGTTAATGATGTTGAGAGTAGTCACTAGTGAAAGTATGAAGCCTAGGCCTTGTTTCCAAGCATTGATACACCGTTTTAGTCACTTTTGTCACTTGTTTGCTTGCTGCCATTTTTATTACAGAATTACAAAATCATCTTTTACCATCCATATCACTTGCATTTTACTATCTCTTCGCCGAACTAGTGCACCTATACAATTAGCCATTATATTAGGTGTGTTGGAGACACAAGAGACTTCTTGTATATTAATTGCAGGATTGCTTGAGAGAGGATACGTTCAACCTCTTCCTCCCGTGGATTCGATAAACCTTGGGATACTCACTTAAGGGAAATTTGCCGCTGTCCTACAAACTGTGCTTGGAGGCCCAACAAGTCTACAAGAATAGAAGTGTGTAGTAGACATCAAGCTCTTTTCTGGCGCCGTTGCCGGGGAGTAAGAGGGCGCACTACAATTCCTCTCCCGTCAACGAAGCTCTTTTCTGGCGTCGTTGTCGAGGAGGAAAGGTAAGCGGTACTCACACTCCGATGACGAAGCTAATTTCTAGCATTGTTGTTGGGGATGTGAGTGCTTCAAGGTATCTTCTTTAGATCTTGCAATTAAATATTTTTGTTTCTTGTTTTCACTAGTTCGGTTTAGTGGAAAACAACAACAAAATGAGAGAGCTTTATAAAATTTACCTTGAAATTGGTCATGATGCTTTTGAAGAGAAAATTAAAAAACCTATGGAACTTTATTTGCATAACAATCATGCTAGTAGCAATGTTATTAGTATGATTTCTTTGAATGCCATTGTTGCTAATTCTATGGAAAATTGCAAACTTGGGGATGCCAGTTTTGATGAATATGATCTTTTTAGTCCCCCAAGCTTGAAGGAGGAAATTTGGTTTGATGATACTATGCCTACTATATATGATGATTATTATGATGAATGTGATACTTTCAGTCCACCTACTATTGAGGAAAAAGTTTATTATGATTTTTATATGCCTCCTATTTATGGTGATTACAATCATGGCTATGATAGTTTTACTCCCACTATTACTAATGAGAAAGATTTTACTTATGTGAAGAGTAATAATAATACTTTTATGCATGTGAACCATGAGAAAAATGCTTTATGTGATGGTTATGTTATTGTGTTTTCTTATAATTCTACTGAAAGTTATTATGATAGAGGGAAGCGTGGTTATATAAATTTTCATCTTATGAGTTTCCCCTCTTTAGGCTGAAGGTTTTAATGTTGCATTTGCTTTGCCTTCCTATGCTATTAGCTTTATGCTTCAATGATTTATTTTCTTAAAAGATTCCTATGCACAGGAAGTGGGTTAGACTTAAAAGTTTTTGATATTGCTTCTTGATGCTCTCTTTTATGTTTCAACTCTTTTTTTATGAGAGCATCATTAAAACCACTAAGCCTAGCTAAAAGGCTATAAAGAAAAGCGCTTGTTGGGAGGCAACCCATCTTTGATCTTCAGTTTATTTTTGTTTTTCTTGAGTCATGAAGTTGTTTTCTCTGTAGCAACTTCATTGTATCTTTTTATTTTGATTTTTTGTGCCAAGTTTAGCCTCTAATGCATTGAAAGTGCGAGGTATTGTTTTGCTGTCCAGAAACAGATTTCTGTCCTTCACTGTTCGAAAATCCAGAAAATCCCTGAATTTTATATTTTTCTGATATTTTTATACAGAAATCCTGATATTTTTATCTATCTTTCGTTAGTTTTCAGTTTTCTGATTTGAGCTATAAAAGTGCCACGAAAAATTCAATCTTTACAGACTGTTCAGGTTTTGACAGATTCTGCTTTTATTTGTATTCGTCTCTTTTATTATCGTCAAATGTGATACTCTGGAGGAGGAGTACCACATTGAGGCTTAGTGAACAATAGATAATGCCCAGTAAAGTTTTTTGTAATTTGTCTTGAGTTGAACACATGTGTATTTTATCTTTATGAGCACTAACCCTCTAATCAGTTTATGAGAAGTTTTGTGTGAAGAGAGTTTTTAAGTTTCAAAGGAGAGGATAATGAAGAAATTGAAGATGGATCAGATCTCAAGCTTGGGGATGCCCCCATGGCACCCCCTCTGAATATCAAGAACCATCAAGCGTCTAAGCTTGGGGATGCCCAAGGCATCCCCTCCTCTTCATCGACTATCATAAGGTCGTCTTCGTTGAACTACATTTTTATCACTTTACATATTATGTGCTATGCTTGGAGCGTCTTTTGCTTTCAGTTTTGTTTGTTTGCTGGTCATATCCTTGTTGGATCCTAGCTTTATTTGTGTGGGAGAGAGACACGCTCCACTTTTTCATTTGAATACTCCTTTGCTTCGCTTATATCTTGTTGAGTATTCTTAGCTACTGTTTGTTTGCTAGTAAGCTCTCGCTTTTAGCTTTTATATTGTTTAAAGCTGCTAGTTGTTGATGTTAAACTCTCTTGTTCTTCACTTATACTTGTTGGAGAGTTGTTATTGATAAATTGCTTGAATTGTCAAAGTGACAAAATGCTATCCATGTGATATTGGAATGAAATGAAAGCCTGCATAGTCTTGTAGATCATTGTGTGGATACTTGATGCTTCTCAATTGTTTTGAGATATTAAGATGGATGCTTAAACTTGCTGGTTATTTGAGTGGAAATTGATTAGTAAAGAAATACAGTTAAAGCTTGAAACTGTGTGGTGTTTCGTAGTTGGTAATTCATAAAGCTAATCTTTCTATCAAAAGAACTGTTTGGTCAACAAGGGAGACAGTATGGAGTGTTTATGGTTATGATTGACTGATGTCTTATGTTACTCTGTTACCGGTTAATGTTAGATGTTTGCTTCAAATACCATTTTTGCTAAGCCTAAAACTCTGTACTAAGCAGGAATGCTGCTAGTGTATCCAAATCCCAAAGCCAAACTATCTTGCCAGCTGAGTCCACCATATCTACCTATGCATGGTATTTCCTGACATTCCAAGTAAATTTGTCATGTGCTACCTTTAAAATATTCAAAATACTCCTTTTTGTGCCTCTATTTTTAAGCTCATGAGGAAGCAGTAGAGAGCTAGATATAACTTTTGACAAGCAAGGTTATTTCCCCCATTTCACCCGATGTTGATGGTTTATGTCTTCACTTGAATCAACCTGAGAGCAGCTTAAGCAAAATATAAATATAACTCACCATTCTCCTCCGCACAATGAAAATCTGAGAAATCAGCTCAAAATATTGGATAGTGGTGAAACCAATGAGAAAGAGGAATGTACTCGTTCTCTAAAACCAGCTGCTCTCACAAGTCTAAAAGCCTTGCTTGTTACGGGGGACTAGATAGCTTCTCTGTTGTGAAATCGTTAACGAAATCATGCATCTCTCAAAATTGTTTTTATCCTTGTTTTTCAAAATAAAAAAGCTCTAGCACATGACTAATCCCTGCATCCCTCTGTGAAGGGCCTTTCTTTTACTTTTAATGTTGAGTCAGTTTTCATTTTCCTTCTATCTCCACCAAAGCAAACATACAGCATTGAGACTGGGTATCATTGATCATATTGCATCGTCAGATTAAACATGAATCTTTATATTGACTTTATCTATAAGATAAGCAGTTGGAAGTTGAAACTTTTTGCTAATACTTACATATTCCTTGTGTTGATTCTCAAACACTTTTGTTGTGGAACTATTACCTTTGAGAATTAGTCAAATATGTGGGTCACATTAATTTCATGTCTTTAACGTACTATTTATGAAAGGTTTTGCTTGAATGATTCAACTTGGTTATTCATTGCTTTCTTACTATCAACTATAAACAATTGTTTTGTATCACTTCATTCACGTCCTATGCTTTACATTACTATCTTGATCAAGTTGTGTTGGTTGCATGTCTCATCAAAAATTATTTTGTTATCACTTACCTACTCGAGGATGAGTAGGAGTTAAGCTTGGGGATGCTAATACGTATCAAACGTATCTATAATTTTTGATGTTCCATGCTTGTTTTATATCAAATGCCACATGTGTTTATTATGTTTTATATCATTTTATGGATTTATTGGACTAACCTATTAATAGTGGTAAAAGTGCACAATGTTCTTGTTTTACACTTTGATGTGTAGGAATTACTTGGAAATTGACAAGAGTGTAAAAAGGAAACCTTGTTGGAGTCGAATTGGACTTTCCTGAAATCTGTCTGAGAACTATTTTCGAAGATGGCCCCGTACCAACCTTGAGACGACGTCAAATCAAAAAATCTTGATCGTGAAAGTTGTGGGGGGATTTTCCGCCAATCGATCTAGACATAAAATTCGGCCCAATCCGAGTCCGGAAGGCCGAGATATCCATGTATTACTGAAGCCAAAAAATCTGATGACGGGAATTCGGAAATCTATATAAAGAGAGGAAACCTAGTCATCAAGGACCACAAATTTTCCTTCTCCAAGCCAGCGCCGTGAGGTGGAGACCCTCCTCCATACCAGCACAATCTCCAAGGAAGAAGGGCGGCCAAGGGCCGCTGCCGCCTCCAAGGCTATCGCCGCCGCCGGCCGCCATCTCCCCTCTGGGCTGCACCTCTCCATCAAGCTCATACTCACCATGACCATGTGTGAGTAGTCCTTCACCGGGGCTGGGGTTATACAAGTAGCTATGTGGTTATCTCTCTCTCCCATGATGTGATCCTCGTTGTGATCATGAGCTTTGTTAGCATAGTTGAATACATGATGTTTCCCTACATGTAATGGATATGATTTTGCTCAAGTGGTGTCATCTAGTATAAGTTCAGGAGTCACCATTGTGATCACGGTATCTCGGTGACAGTGTGGGTGCCGTGTGTGACTCTAATGATAAAAGCTTAGAGGGATCTTCATCATGAGTTTGTTCTTTATTATTGTTGAATTGAATAGATCTGTAACATCCCTAGATTTTCAAATTTTTGAAAATTTAGAAAGATCAAAAACTTTTTGTTGTTTAAGTTTCAAAACTCAAAATCATGCATGGCATTCATCAGCATCATGTGTTTGTTGCATTTAAATTGCTTGAAATAGTAAAAGATTTCAAAAATTAAAAATATATTTTGTTAAGTGACATAAAGGGTGCAAAGTAACCCTAGTCAATATTTCAAATATTTTGAAATTATTTGATGGCAAGACAAGTGCCAAACATTCTATATTTGGAATACTCTCTGAAAAGTATTTTTATAAATTTTTACAAAAGGTTTTACCAAATCAGTTTTAAAAACAGGGAAAAGAAAAAGGGAAAAGGTTTGTTAAAAAAAAATCTTTGAATTGGTTACAAATATTCAAATAGATTATTCTGGTTTTTACAAATTTTACAAAATTTATTTGAATTAATTTGGATGCTTATTTCAAAAGATACAATTTAAAAACAGAAAAAGAAAAGAAAAAAAAAACAACCGGCCGAACCGGGCCCAAACCGGCCCAGCCTGACCGCACCTCTCTCCTCTCTCTCTTCTCTCCCGGGTGGGCCGGCCCATGCAGGGCAGCAGCCCAGCCGCACCATCCATCGATCCATCGATCGTTTGATCTTGCAGAAAATCGTTTTTCAAAACTTTCTCCAATCAAACTTCTATATCTTTCTCGTTTCAACTTCGTTTTCGATTCCGTTCGTTTCTATGTGTAGCCAACTCAAAACCCTAACTTTCCACCGACCCTTGGCCTATATAAACCCCTGTAGCCGCCGGCATCTCTGTTCCACTTTTCGTTCCACCGAAACCCTAATCAGCGAAATCGTATTTCGTTGGTTAGACGACCAAGATCATCTCGAATCGCGATGGAACCTGAAACTAAGTTGTAGATCTCCTTAATACCTTTCCATCCCGGGAAATCACAACTCTTTTCATCAACCGTGGAGTAAGAATTTCGACTCGCTATACTTCAGATCTGAAGTAGTATTCCTTAGATCTCTTCGCGCTCGGTTTTTCAAATCGGAATTCCTCCGGTGAGAAGGTAGATCTAATCCTTATCTACAACTTTGCTGTTGAATACTTTTTGTTTTGACGTACGGAATTTTCTATACAATACAGATTGTGTTTGACGATTTTCGGAGGAGAAAACGATCTCAAATCTTCGGGTCGTAGTTACGAAAGTTGTTCCCCGGATCAAGATCTTTCTTTTGCCCCAAGCCTCACCTCTTTTGATCAAGCGATCTAGGAGATATTCGAGTTTGAAGTTTCGGATCAGAAAGGTAATTTGCGTTTTGTGGTCAATCTATTAATCCACTTATGTTATAGTTGAGATAGTTAGAAAGAACACGAAATTCTCTACAACTTTCATATAGATTATTTTTCCATCCGAGCAACTTTATTTTGGTCAAAATTCGTAGTCAACCGTAAAGTCAGCGCCCAGTCAGCGCTTCGTCATCGCCACGTCAGCAGTCAGAGTCAACAGTCAACCGAAGACCGGCAGTTTTGCAGAAAGACCCTGAAGTTTAGAATCATCATAACTTTTTAATGACTTATCCAATTGTTGCAAACTTTATATTTTTGGAAAGCTTATGACGTGTAGAAACTTTTGGCATCTTTAATTTGAGGTTTTGTCGAAATTAATTTAGTTGTTTTTCAAAAGTGGTTTAAATAGTATTTTGGCTATAACTTGAGTTTAAAAATAGATTTTTGAGCAACTCTTTTGCTATAGTTTAGTATGCCTAAGTATTGGCCGTAGGACTACTCTATTATTTTTGTAAAATTATTTTTAATGATTTTTGAGTAAATTTTGATTAAATGCTTTTTAGGTGTTATTTTAATAATTAAAATGGATTAAAATTATTTTTCTTCATCTATTCGACTAATAAAATGACCTAGTCATATTCTGATCACTTAGTACTAAAAGTACTTAGAAATATTTTATCTCCCAAAACAAAACTAATTCTTCCTTAGAAATATGTGATAAGTATTTCTTTTGATAAACACTTTTCCTTAGAAAATTTAGCTCCCCTTATGTTGTTAACTTTTCCTTAAAAATTATTTGTGACTTGTTGTTTGACCATTGGTCCTTAGTTATTTTGGATCACCTTTCTTGCTTGCATTACTTAGAGCATTTTCATAAGCATGGCATGCATATTAAGTCCTTAGTATTATTTTGTGCTTCTTACATGACTTCCTCCTTAGAAATTTTGAGGATGCATGTTAGCTCTTTTAAAACCCTCTAGTCAAAACCACTAAGTTAGAAGTTAGTGGAAACAATGAAGAACTCATAAATGACTTAGCCAAGGAAACAAGACTCCAGAAGCATCTCCAAGAAGTAAAGGTACTTAGAAGAAATCCAGAGGAAGTTCCTGAAGACCAACTCCCCTACATTTTTCTAAGTCCTTCTTTCCTTTCTCTCTTTTCTTCCTTCTCTTAGACTTCATTGTGACTAAGTTATATTCGAAGACCAACCTTGTTGATGCTAACAATCAAGGCTGCAGAACCATCAAGTCCACAACTTTTCAATGGAGTCAACAGACCAAAGAGAAAGTTGCAAAGAAGTTGAAGATGCTTGGAAGACCAACTACTCCATTCTTTCTATCTTTTGTTCTTTATGCTTTCTATCTCTCACCTTGGACATAGATCAATAAAGACCATTGAAGATCAAATGAAGCTGCAAAGGAATTGAAGATTAGTTGAAGACCAAACTTGCGAAGACTTAGAATAGCCTTACAACTTTTGTCAAGTTGTTTGATCAAGTTTACTTTTATCTTGACCTTGATTTAGCCATTTTGGATTAAGTTAGTTTATGTCTCTTTTCCTTATTATGTTTTGCTTGTCTTTCATACCACATCTCCTTGTATCATCCTGCATCTCATGCATGTCATATTTTTCTCAGGTGTTGCATTTATGATTGTATGTTTATTTGTGGTTTGTTTGACTTATTAGAAATTCCGGAGAGAGACGAAAGTGGTTGCAACTGCATCTACTGCTCCTGTTTGCCAAGGCAAGTGGCACACCCCATAAATTTCCTAAGTATTTTTATATGCATGACTTAGTGTATTTCTTTATAAGCATGTGTTGGATAGTATTATTGCTATGTGCTAAACCCATCATACCTCTACACTAGTTGTGTCTAGAATCCTATGGATAACTTAGTAGATATATTGATGCTATGAAAAAGTGTTTTATTGAAAAGCTTAATTCTACTAAGTTAATTTATCACCTGGGTGGATTTGGGCTTGAATGGTTGTAAGAGTTGAGTGTTGTCCCTAGGGGTTTTACCGATGGGATATTCACTTGTGGATTGCCACCCAGGAACAAAGGGACCAAAGTTTTCTCTAAGTGAAGATGCTTCTCGTGCAGCCATTAGTCATATGGGCTCTGGCTTGACTTAGTACGTTGCGTGGAACCGGCCCGGCTTGACAAGCAGATGTAGCGGGAGTAGGTGGAACGGGTCAAGACGGCAGTGGTCGGGGAAATGCTTCAGAAGGGTCTCGTCTTCATCCTCTCCTTTCCTTTTCACTTCAAGAAGGTCAAGGTCAGAATGGGTTGATGAAGTCTAATGGTGAAAGTGCACAACCTCTGCAGAGTTAAAAACTAAGTACTTAGCCGTGTCCCCGGTTACGGACAATTTGAGCAGCTGATCAAGGATTCAATGGAGGCTCCCAACATCTTATTTTTCTAAGTAAAATTTGATGGGTGAACAAGGGTAGACGAGACTATGGATTTCATGCCATATTGTCTCGAATATTTAAAAGAAAATGTTTTACAAAGTGTTAGGCAAAATTGGCTTTTATGCAAAACAGCCTTGAACTCCACCAGCCAAATATGCATGCAGGTTATTAGAGTTATTCCATTAAGTGTCCACATAGTGTCACTTGCCAGATCCATTTTTTAATGGTTCTGACCCACTCTGTTGCAAAATTTTATTTGTTGCAGATTGTTCTGACGATGAGTGAGTTTACGTTAAGGGTTTCGAGTCTGCAACCAACATGTTCGCCTGTGGCACATGAAGATGATGGAGACTCATTGCTAATTATATTTCCGCTGTGCTGATCTTTGTAAAAGGCTAGCCTTGAGCTATGCAAGTTGTAATGGATATTTGTAAATTCTGGATCATTCGTGTAATAAATTGATACAATGTTAAGGTATTCATCGCAAACTGTGTGTGCTAGCGATTCGATCCAGGGACTAGCACTATACACAGGGATCTTGCCTATTTTTAAGTGCAGGTCCGCTACAGATGGTATCAGAGCATTGTGTTGCCTGTAGGTTCGAAACCCTAGGTTTGGATTAGAACTAGGAAAAGACCTAGAATTGAAAATCTATTTTATTCAATCCTAGTAAAAAGGAGATATTTGCAAGTTATCTTTTCTCATACTCTCATCTACTATTCATTTTCTACGATATATTACCTTATTTAGTATGACTCATTTTGTGGATACAACTTTGGTGGTAGAAGAACAAAGGAGACGAAGACAAGACAGTTGAAGTTTACAACTTCATGAAAACAGTACATTGTCTTCGCCAAGATGCACAACGTTGAAGGTCAAACAAGAATTTGAAGAAATTCAAGAAGAGATAGATGAGGCCACCACTTTAGTTACCTTGTTAGAACAATGATAACGTGATAGTGTATTGAGCATACTAACTTAGTTGGTATGGCAATATTAGGTCGTTTGTTTTTGTTTGAACCATGTTGTTTGATGTTTGCTGAATGTTGTTTGTAATATGAATTGCCTTGATCTGCTATTTTTGGGTAGGATACTTCTTTAGCTCCTTCTATCTATACTCATCTATTCTTAAACCAAACCAGATGTCTCACCCACATACCAATCATGATGGAAAAGATAGCCACCTCAAGGTGCCCTATGCAGTTCAGTTGCTGGTAGCAGCCCAGACTCAGATGACTCAAGTGATGAAAGAAAGTCAAGCCAACAACCCCAAGAATGAGTTACCCACAGGAATGCAACAAATGTTAGATAACCAGACTCAATTAGTGCAGATGATGGCTCAGTATATGGCAAGAAACAACAACAAGTTACCACAGATGGAAGATGGCCACAAAGAGTCCAAGGAGAATATTATGACAGGACCCAGAGCCTGCAAAATCTGTGGGGAGATTGATCATTCATCCAAAAAGTGTCCGTATGAGTGGCCCCTTAATAATGCAAACAATATGGATGAAGGATGCTCCAAAATCCAGGTTACCTGCTTTTTATGTGAAGGAACAAATCACATTCCAGCTCAGTGCCAGCTTTATCCCATAGTGCAAGAAGTCAGTCAACAAGTCAAAGCGGGAATGCAACAAATTCTCAAGAGGTCTGTGGTAGTACAGAAACGGAAGGAGGAACTCAAGCGAGATACTAGCCATATAACATGTTTCACATGTAAGGAAATGGATCACTATTCATGGGATTGCTCAGAGAAGAAGGATGGTGATGGGATCAAGCCAAAACAGTATAAGAAGGGACTTGTAAATCATCACAGAACTAATGATGACCACCGTCATCACGATATCAGCCATAGTGGTGGATTCAAATTAAGCAATGGAGGAGCCGAAGGAAAAGTACAACATGGTCACAACAATGGAAATGGCCAGCAGTGCCACAACCATGAGACTAACAGGGACCTCAGTCAGGTGACATGTTACAAGTGCAAGGACAAGGGGCATTACGCGAATAAATGTCCGATGGAAGACAAAAATTATGTGAAATGTTTTAATTGCAAGAAAATGGGCCATTATGAAAGAGAATGCCCAGAAGGGCCCCGAGATGTGTCAACAGTACTTTGCCATCGCTGCAGAGAGACAGGACACTTCACCGATGATTGCTCAAGTCGAAAGAGACGTCGTGTGAATGCCTTGCTCGACTAATTTTTCATTTGAATTATGTATGAGGAAATGAGCATTATGATGTAAGAGTCATGTAATGTCGAAATAATAACCATTTTATGTGAGGATGAATGAAACTAGTATCGACTACCTTATACCAAAGCTTAAACAAAACAATAGCTATTGTTGTGAAGCCTGTTCGTCATATCAGGGATGAAGACATGACGCTAAAATGGACAAGCTAAGATGACAAGGGAAGCGTGCTTCCCACTGAGAAGGATCACCCAAGAAGCTATAGCTTGTGAGCTAGCGAGTGCAGGAGTTTACGCAACCCAATAGTTTTAAAGGATCGATAGTTTAGTTGAGGTTGTCCTGCAGATTGGCAACTTTCTGTTAGACAAGTAAGGATGCCCGAGAGTTAGAATATGTGATTTACCTATCTACATATTGAGGAAATGATACGGGTGTAGGTTGGATTGATCACCACTCCTACTACTCATGTTATTTCCCTCACTATTTGGATTGATAAATCTGAGTGACATACCTATAAGAGAGACGACGTTGATAAGCCTGATCCGTAGGAGGATAATATATTATAACCCTATGTGAGGCAAAAGTTGCCGAAACGTAAGATTTTCGGTGAGGACAAACCCCAGCTCTCGTGAAGAAGAAGAGATCTAACAAAGAAAGTCTTGACCTACCATGAGAGTTTCGTTAGAATTGACGCTTTGTTTGCACTGAAGGATGCCAACCTAGAGAAGAAAGATTGCCGAAGACATCACATGGATGGAAGACATAATATGTCAAGCCATATTAAAGAGAATGGTAACCGAAGTTATCTAAAGAGACACCCACCTATGAGAGATGGAGCACTTCATGAGTGTAAAATTTAGTTGACTCCAGTGTGACGACAAGATTCACCGGTTGACCCAGCCTCGAAGGAAGGAGTTCAAGGTTACTCACAAAAGTTTCTTTTAAGGGTGGTAGCCCACCCCGTTGCCTAAAACCAGAGATCCCAAACCCATTTCGTTCTAGCCTCTTCGAATCTCGGGACGAGATTCCTTTTTAAGGGTGGTAGTGTGTAACATCCCTAGATTTTCAAATTTTTGAAAATTTAGAAAGATCAAAAACTTTTTGTTGTTTAAGTTTCAAAACTCAAAATCATGCATGGCATTCATCAGCATCATGTGTTTGTTGCATTTAAATTGCTTGAAATAGTAAAAGATTTCAAAAATTAAAAATATATTTTATTAAGTGACATAAAGGGTGCAAAGTAACCCTAGTCAATATTTCAAATATTTTGAAATTATTTGATGGCAAGACAAGTGCCAAACATTCTATATTTGGAATACTCTCTGAAAAGTATTTTTATAAATTTTTACAAAAGGTTTTACCAAATCAGTTTTAAAAACAGGGAAAAGAAAAAGGGAAAAGGTTTGTTAAAAAAAAATCTTTGAATTGGTTACAAAATATTCAAATAGATTATTCTGGTTTTTACAAATTTTACAAAATTTATTTGAATTAATTTGGATGCTTATTTCAAAAGATACAATTTAAAAACAGAAAAAGAAAAGAAAAAAAAAACAACCGGCCGAACCGGGCCCAAACCGGCCCAGCCGGACCGCACCTCTCTCCTCTCTCTCTTCTCAGCCTAGCCGCACCATCCATCGATCCATCGATCGTTTGATCTTGCAGAAAATCGTTTTTCAAAACTTTCTCCAATCAAACTTCTATATCTTTCTCGTTTCAACTCCGTTTTCGATTCCGTTCATTTCTATATGTAGCCAACTCAAAACCCTAACTTTCCACCGACCCTTGGCCTATATAAACCCCTGTAGCCGCCGGCATCTCTGTTCCACTTTTCGTTCCACCGAAACCCTAATCAGCGAAATCGTATTTCGTTGGTTAGACGACCAAGATCATCTCGAATCGCGATGGAACCTGAAACTAAGTTGTAGATCTCCTTAATACCTTTCCATCCCGGGAAACCACAACTCTTTTCATCAACCGTGGAGTAAGGATTTCGACTCGCTATACTTCAGATCTGAAGTAGTATTCCTTAGATCTCTTCGCGCTCGGTTTTTCAAATCGAAATTCCTCCGGTGAGAAGGTAGATCTAATCCTTATCTACAACTTTGCTGTTGAATACTTTTTGTTTTGACGTACGGAATTTTCTATACAATACAGATTGTGTTTGACGATTTTCGGAGGAGAAAACGATCTCAAATCTTCGGGCCGTAGTTACGAAAGTTGTTCCCCGGATCAAGATCTTTCTTTTGCCCCAAGCCTCACCTCTTTTGATCAAGCGATCTAGGAGATATTCGAGTTTGAAGTTTCGGATCAGAAAGGTAATTTGCGTTTTGTGGTCAATCTATTAATCCACTTATGTTATAGTTGAGATAGTTAGAAAGAACACGAAATTCTCTACAACTTTCATGTAGATTATCTTTCCATCCGAGCAACTTTATTTTGGTCAAAATTCGTAGTCAACCGTAAAGTCAGCGCCCAGTCAGCGCTTCGTCATCGCCACGTCAGCAGTCAGAGTCAACAGTCAACCGAAGACCGGCAGTTTTGCAGAAAAGACCCTGAAGTTTAGAATCATCATAACTTTTTAATGACTTATCCAATTGTTGCAAACTTTATATTTTTGGAAAGCTTATGACGTGTAGAAACTTTTGGCATCTTTAATTTGAGGTTTTGTCGAAATTAATTTAGTTGTTTTTCAAAAGTGGTTTAAATAGTATTTTGGCTATAACTTGAGTTTAAAAATAGATTTTTGAGCAAACTCTTTTGCTATAGTTTAGTATGCCTAAGTATTGGCCGTAGGACTACTCTATTATTTTTGTAAAATTATTTTTAATGATTTTTGAGTAAATTTTGATTAAATGCTTTTTAGGTGTTATTTTAATAATTAAAATGGATTAAAATTATTTTTCTTCATCTATTCGACTAATAAAATGACCTAGTCATATTCTGATCACTTAGTACTAAAAGTACTTAGAAATATTTTATCTCCCAAAACAAAACTAATTCTTCCTTAGAAAATATGTGATAAGTATTTCTTTTGATAAACACTTTTCCTTAGAAAATTTTAGCTCCCCTTATGTTGTTAACTTTTCCTTAAAAATTATTTGTGACTTGTTGTTTGACCATTGGTCCTTAGTTATTTTGGATCACCTTTCTTGCTTGCATTACTTAGAACATTTTCATAAGCATGGCATGCATATTAAGTCCTTAGTATTATTTTGTGCTTCTTACATGACTTCCTCCTTAGAAATTTTGAGGATGCATGTTAGCTCTTTTAAAACCCTCTAGTCAAAACCACTAAGTTAGAAGTTAGTGGAAACAATGAAGAACTCATAAATGACTTAGCCAAGGAAACAAGACTCCAGAAGCATCTCCAAGAAGTAAAGGTACTTAGAAGAAATCCAAAGGAAGTTCCTGAAGACCAACTCCCCTACATTTTTCTAAGTCCTTCTTTCCTTTCTCTCTTTTCTTCCTTCTCTTAGACTTCATTGTGACTAAGTTATATTCGAAGACCAACCTTGTTGATGCTAACAATCAAGGCTGCAGAACCATCAAGTCCACAACTTTTCAATGGAGTCAACAGACCAAAGAGAAAGTTGCAAAGAAGTTGAAGATGCTTGGAAGACCAACTACTCCATTCTTTCTATCTTTTGTTCTTTATGCTTTCTATCTCTCACCTTGGACATAGATCAATAAAGACCATTGAAGATCAAATGAAGCTGCAAAGGAATTGAAGATTAGTTGAAGACCAAAACTTGCGAAGACTTAGAATAGCCTTACAACTTTTGTCAAGTTGTTTGATCAAGTTTACTTTTATCTTGACCTTGATTTAGCCATTTTGGATTAAGTTAGTTTATGTCTCTTTTCCTTATTATGTTTTGCTTGTCTTTCATACCACATCTCCTTGTATCATCCTGCATCTCATGCATGTCATATTTTTCTCAGGTGTTGCATTTATGATTGTATGTTTATTTGTGGTTTGTTTGACTTATTAGAAATTCCGGAGAGAGACGAAAGTGGTTGCAACTGCATCTACTGCTCCTGTTTGCCAAGGCAAGTGGCACACCCCATAAATTTCCTAAGTATTTTTATATGCATGACTTAGTGTATTTCTTTATAAGCATGTGTTGGATAGTATTATTGCTATGTGCTAAACCCATCATACCTCTACACTAGTTGTGTCTAGAATCCTATGGATAACTTAGTAGATATATTGATGCTATGAAAAAGTGTTTTATTGAAAAGCTTAATTCTACTAAGTTAATTTATCACCTGGGTGGATTTGGGCTTGAATGGTTGTAAGAGTTGAGTGTTGTCCCTAGGGGTTTTACCGATGGGATATTCACTTGTGGATTGCCACCCAGGAACAAAGGGACCAAAGTTTTCTCTAAGTGAAGATGCTTCTCGTGCAGCCATTAGTCATATGGGCTCTGGCTTGACTTAGTACGTTGCGTGGAACCGGCCCGGCTTGACAAGCAGATGTAGCGGGAGTAGGTGGAACGGGTCAAGACGGCAGTGGTCGGGGAAATGCTTCAGAAGGGTCTCGTCTTCATCCTCTCCTTTCCTTTTCACTTCAAGAAGGTCAAGGTCAGAATGGGTTGATGAAGTCTAATGGTGAAAGTGCACAACCTCTGCAGAGTTAAAAACTAAGTACTTAGCCGTGTCCCCGGTTACGGACAATTTGAGCAGCTGATCAAGGATTCAATGGAGGCTCCCAACATCTTATTTCTCTAAGTAAAATTTGATGGGTGAACAAGGGTAGACGAGACTATGGATTTCATGCCATATTGTCTCGAATATTTAAAAGAAAATGTTTTACAAAGTGTTAGGCAAAATTGGCTTTTATGCAAAACAGCCTTGAACTCCACCAGCCAAATATGCATGCAGGTTATTAGAGTTATTCCATTAAGTGTCCACATAGTGTCACTTGCCAGATCCATTTTTTAATGGTTCTGACCCACTCTGTTGCAAAATTTTATTTGTTGCAGATTGTTCTGACGATGAGTGAGTTTACGTTAAGGGTTTCGAGTCTGCAACCAACATGTTCGCCTGTGGCACATGAAGATGATGGAGACTCATTGCTAATTATATTTCCGCTGTGCTGATCTTTGTAAAAGGCTAGCCTTGAGCTATGCAAGTTGTAATGGATATTTGTAAATTCTGGATCATTCGTGTAATAAATTGATACAATGTTAAGGTATTCATCGCAAACTGTGTGTGCTAGCGATTCGATCCAGGGACTAGCACTATACACAGGGATCTTGCCTATTTTTAAGTGCAGGTCCGCTACAGATGGTATCAGAGCATTGTGTTGCCTGTAGGTTCGAAACCCTAGGTTTGGATTAGAACTAGGAAAAGACCTAGAATTGAAAATCTATTTTATTCAATCCTAGTAAAAAGGAGATATTTGCAAGTTATCTTTTCTCATACTCTCATCTACTATTCATTTTCTACGATATATTACCTTATTTAGTATGACTCATTTTGTGGATACAACTTTGGTGGTAGAAGAACAAAGGAGACGAAGACAAGACAGTTGAAGTTTACAACTTCATGAAAACAGTACATTGTCTTCGCCAAGATGCACAACGTTGAAGGTCAAACAAGAATTTGAAGAAATTCAAGAAGAGATAGATGAGGCCACCACTTTAGTTACCTTGTTAGAACAATGATAACGTGATAGTGTATTGAGCATACTAACTTAGTTGGTATGGCAATATTAGGTCGTTTGTTTTTGTTTGAACCATGTTGTTTGATGTTTGCTGAATGTTGTTTGTAATATGAATTGCCTTGATCTGCTATTTTTGGGTAGGATACTTCTTTAGCTCCTTCTATCTATACTCATCTATTCTTAAACCAAACCAGATGTCTCACCCACATACCAATCATGATGGAAAAGATAGCCACCTCAAGGTGCCCTATGCAGTTCAGTTGCTGGTAGCAGCCCAGACTCAGATGACTCAAGTGATGAAAGAAAGTCAAGCCAACAACCCCAAGAATGAGTTACCCACAGGAATGCAACAAATGTTAGATAACCAGACTCAATTAGTGCAGATGATGGCTCAGTATATGGCAAGAAACAACAACAAGTTACCACAGATGGAAGATGGCCACAAAGAGTCCAAGGAGAATATTATGACAGGACCCAGAGCCTGCAAAATCTGTGGGGAGATTGATCATTCATCCAAAAAGTGTCCGTATGAGTGGCCCCTTAATAATGCAAACAATATGGATGAAGGATGCTCCAAAATCCAGGTTACCTGCTTTTTATGTGAAGGAACAAATCACATTCCAGCTCAGTGCCAGCTTTATCCCATAGTGCAAGAAGTCAGTCAACAAGTCAAAGCGGGAATGCAACAAATTCTCAAGAGGTCTGTGGTAGTACAGAAACGGAAGGAGGAACTCAAGCGAGATACTAGCCATATAACATGTTTCACATGTAAGGAAATGGATCACTATTCATGGGATTGCTCAGAGAAGAAGGATGGTGATGGGATCAAGCCAAAACAGTATAAGAAGGGACTTGTAAATCATCACAGAACTAATGATGACCACCGTCATCACGATATCAGCCATAGTGGTGGATTCAAATTAAGCAATGGAGGAGCCGAAGGAAAAGTACAACATGGTCACAACAATGGAAATGGCCAGCAGTGCCACAACCATGAGACTAACAGGGACCTCAGTCAGGTGACATGTTACAAGTGCAAGGACAAGGGGCATTACGCGAATAAATGTCCGATGGAAGACAAAAATTATGTGAAATGTTTTAATTGCAAGAAAATGGGCCATTATGAAAGAGAATGCCCAGAAGGGCCCCGAGATGTGTCAACAGTACTTTGCCATCGCTGCAGAGAGACAGGACACTTCACCGATGATTGCTCAAGTCGAAAGAGACGTCGTGTGAATGCCTTGCTCGACTAATTTTTCATTTGAATTATGTATGAGGAAATGAGCATTATGATGTAAGAGTCATGTAATGTCGAAATAATAACCATTTTATGTGAGGATGAATGAAACTAGTATCGACTACCTTATACCAAAGCTTAAACAAAACAATAGCTATTGTTGTGAAGCCTGTTCGTCATATCAGGGATGAAGACATGACGCTAAAATGGACAAGCTAAGATGACAAGGGAAGCGTGCTTCCCACTGAGAAGGATCACCCAAGAAGCTATAGCTTGTGAGCTAGCGAGTGCAGGATCCATTAAGTGTCCACATAGTGTCACTTGCCAGATCCATTTTTAATGGTTCTGACCCACTCTGTTGCAAAATTTATTTGTTGCAGATTGTTCTGACGATGAGTGAGTTTACGTTAAGGGTTTCGAGTCTGCAACCAACATGTTCGCCTGTGGCACATGAAGATGATGGAGACTCATTGCTAATTATATTTCCGCTGTGCTGATCTTTGAAAAAGGCTAGCCTTGAGCTATGCAAGTTGTAATGGATATTTGTAAATTCTGGATCATTCGTGTAATAAATTGATACAATGTTAAGGTATTCATCGCAAACTGTGTGTGCTAGCGATTCGATCCAGGGACTAGCACTATACACAGGGATCTTGCCTATTTTAAGTGCAGGTCCGCTACAAGATCAATAGGTTTCTTGATGCTTGTGTTATTGAAAAAAGAGACTATTCAATAAATAGGTTGTGGTGTTTGTTTGTACTATCTTTGGATGCGGATAGTGACAGGATGAAGTGTCCATAGATGTGGAATACGAACTTTAAGGTGTGCTTTTCGTAGCCCTACGCAATTCTCATCCTATTTGATCCGCGAAAGAATGATCTTCGAGTAACGTCTACCATGTGTTTTTGTGGGAACTATCATGTGTTTAATTATGTTAATGATGTTGAGAGTAGTCACTAGTGAAAGTATGAAGCCTAGACCTTGTTTCCAAGCATTGATACACCGTTTTTAGTCACTTTTGTCACTTGTTTGCTTGC
Organism: Puccinellia tenuiflora; assembly: GCA_012064385.1. NCBI lineage: Eukaryota > Viridiplantae > Streptophyta > Magnoliopsida > Poales > Poaceae > Puccinellia > Puccinellia tenuiflora. The sequence continues at coordinate 276,513 of QRDG01001524.1, forward strand.
TGCCATTTTTATTACAGAATTACAAAATCACCTTTTACCATCCATATCACTTGCATTTTACTATCTCTTCGCCGAACTAGTGCACCTATACAATGTAGCGGACCTGCACTTAAAAATTGGCAAGATCCCTGTGTATAGTGCTAGTCCCTGGATCGAATCGCTAGCACACACAGTTTACGATGAATACCTTAACATTGTATCAATTTATTACACGAATGATCCATAATTTACAAGTATCCATTACAACTTGCATAGCTCAAGGCTAGCATTTTACAAAGATCAGCACAGCGGAAATAAAATTAGCAATGAGTCTCCATCATCTTCATGTGCCACAGGCAAACATGTTGGTTGCAGACTCGAAACCCTTAACGAAACCTCACTCTTCGTCAGAATAACCTGATAAAAAGAATTCAACAAGGTGGGTCAGAACCATATGAAATGGAACTGGCAAGTGACACTATGTGGACACTTAATGGAATAACTCTAATAACCTGTATGCATATTTGGCTGGTGGAGTTCAAGGCTGTTTTGCATAAAAGCCAATTTTGCCTAACACTTTGTAAAACATTTTCTTTTAAATATTCGAGACAGTATGGCATGAAATCCATAGTCTCGTCTACCCTTGTTCACCCATCAAATTTTACTTAGAGAAATAAGATGTTGGGAGCCTCCGTTGAATCCTTGATCAGCTGCTCAAATTGTCCGTAACCGGGGACACGGCTAAGTACTTAGTTTTTAACTCTGCAGAGGTTGTGCACTTTCACCATTAGACTTCATCAACCCATTCTGACCTTGACCTTCTTGAAGTGAAAAGGAAAGGAGAGGATGAAGACGAGACCCTTCTGAAGCATTTCCCCGACCACTGCCGTCTTGACCCGTTCCACCTACTCCCGCTACATCTGCTTGTCAAGCCGGGCCGGTTCCACGCAACGTACTAAGTCAAGCCAGAGCCCATATGACTAATGGCTGCACGAGAAGCATCTTCACTTAGAGAAAACTTTGGTCCCTTTGTTCCTGGGTGGCAATCCACAAGTGAATATCCCATCGGTAAAACCCCTAGGGACAACACTCAACTCATACAACCATTCAAGCCCAAATCCACCCAGGTGGTAAATTAACTTAGTAGAATTTAAGCTTTCAATAAAAAGAATTTGCATAGCACCAATAATTCTACTAAGTTATCATTGGGGGTTCTAGACACAACTAGTGTAAAGGTATGGTGGTTTAGCATATAGCAATATTATCCAACACATGCATATAAAGAAATACTCTAAGTCATGCATAGCAAAATACTTAGAAAGATTATGGGGTGTGCCACTTGCCTTGGCAAACAGGAGCAGTAGATGCAGTTGCAACCACTTTCGTCTCTCTCCGGAATTTCTAATAAGTCAAACAAACCACAAATAAACATACAATCATAAATGCAACACCTGAGAAAAATATGACATGCATGAGATGCAGGATGATACAAAGAGATGTGGTATGAAAGACAAGCAAAACATAATAAGGAAAAGAGACATAAACTAACTTAATCCAAAATGGCTAAATCAAGGTCATGATAAAAGTAAACTTGATCGAACAACTTGACAAAAGTTGTAAGGCTATTCTAAGTCTTCGCAAGTTTGGTCTTCAACTAATCTTCAATTCCTTTGCAGCTTCATTTGATCTTCAATGGTCTTTATTGATCTATGTCCAAGGTGAGAGATAGAAAGCATAAAGAACAAAAGATAGAAAGAATGGAGTAGTTGGTCTTCCAAGCATCTTCAACTTCTTTGCAACTTTCTCTTTGGTCTGTTGACTCCATTGAAAAGTTGTGGACTTGATGGTTCTGCAGCCTTGATTGTTAGCATCAACAAGGTTGGTCTTCGAATATAACTTAGTCATAATGAAGTCTAAGAGAAGGAAGAAAAGAGAGAAAGGAAAGGAGGACTTAGAAAAATGTAGGGGAGTTGGTCTTCAGGAACTTCCTCTGGATTTCTTCTAAGTACCTTTACTTCTTGGAGATGCTTCTGGAGTCTTGTTTCCTTGGCTAAGTCATTTATGAGTTCTTCATTGTTTCCACTAACTTCTAACTTAGTGGTTTTGACTAGAGGGTTTTAAAGGAGCTAACATGCATCCTCAAAATTTCTAAGGAGGAAGTCATGTAAGAAGCACAAAATAATACTAAGGACTTAATATGCATGCCATGCTTATGAAAATGCTCTAAGTAATGCAAGCAAGAAAGGTGATCCAAAATAACTAAGGACCAATGGTCAAACAACAAGTCACAAATAATTTCTAAGGAAAAGTTAACAACATAAGGGGAGCTAAAATTTTCTAAGGAAAAGTGTTTATCAAAAGAAATACTTATCACATATTTTCTAAGGAAGAATTAGTTTTGTTTTGGGAGATAAAATATTTCTAAGTACTTTTAGTACTAAGTGATCAGAATATGACTAGGTCATTTTATTAGTCGAATAGATGAAGAAAAATATTTTTAATCCATTTTAATTATTAAAATAACACCTAAAAAGCATTTAATCAAAATTTACTCAAAAATCATTAAAAATAATTTTACAAAAATAAAAGAGTAGTCCTACGGCCAATACTTAGGCATACTAAACTATAGCAAAAGAGTTTGCTCAAAAATCTATTTTTAAACTCAAGTTATAGCCAAAATACTATTTAAACCACTTTTGAAAAACAACTAAATTAATTTCGACAAAACCTCAAATTAAGATGCCAAAAGTTTCTACACGTCATAAGCTTTCCAAAAATATAAAGTTTGCAACAATTGGATAAGTCATTAAAAAGTTATGATGATTCTAAACTTCAGGGTCTTTTCTGCAAAACTGCCGGTCCTCGGTTGACTGTTGACTCTGACTGCTGACGTGGCGATGACGAAGCGCTGACTGGGCGCTGACTTTACGGTTGACTACGAATTTTGACCAAAATAAAGTTGCTCGGATGGAAAAATAATCTACATGAAAGTTGTAGAGAATTTCGTGCTCTTTCTAACTATCTCAACTATAACATAAGTGGATTAACAGATTGACCACAAAACGCAAATTACCTTTCTGATCCGAAACTTCAAACTCGAATATCTCCTAGATCGCTTGACCAAAAGAGGTGAGGCTTGGGGCAAAAGAAAGATCTTGATCCAGGGAACAACTTTCGTAACTACGGCCCGAAGGTTTGAGATTGTGTTCTCCTCCGAAAATCGTCAAACACAATCTGTATTGTACAGAAAATTCCGTACGTCAAAACAAAAAGTATTCAACAGCAAAGTTGTAGATAAGGATTAGATCTACCTTCTCACCGGAGGAATTTCAATTTGAAGAACCGAGCGCGAAGAGATCTAAGGAATACTACTTCAGATCTGAAGTATAGCGAGTCGAAATTCTTGCTCCACGGTTGATGAAAAGAGTTGTGGTTTCCCGGGATGGAAAGGTATTAAGGAGATCTACAACTTAGTTTCAGGTTCCGTCGCGATTCGAGATCATCTTGGTCGTCTAACCAACGAAATACGATTTCGCTGATTAGGATTTCGGTGGAACGAAAAGTGGAACAGAGATGCCGGCGGCTACAGGGGTTTATATAGGCCAAGGGTCGGTGGAAAGTTAGGGTTTTGAGTTGGCTACACATAGAAACGAACGGAATTGAAAACGGAGTTGAAACGAGAAAAATATAGAAGTTTGATTGGAGAAAGTTTTGAAAAACGATTTTCTGGGAGATCAAACGATGGATGGATCGATGGATGGTGCGGCTGGGCTGCTGCCCTGCATGGGCCGGCCCACCCGGGAGAGAAGAGAGAGAGGAGAGAGGTGCGGTCCGGCTGGGCCGGTTTGGGCCCGGTTCGGCCGGTTGTTTTTTTTTTCCTTTTCTTTTCTGTTTTTAAATTGTATCTTTTGAAATAAGCATCCAAATTGATTCAAATAAATTTTGTAAAATTTGTAAAAACCAGAATAATCTATTTGAATATTTTGTAACCAATTCAAAGATTTTTTTTTAAAAAAAATTCAAATATTGATTAAATGCATAATTGACATTTTTATGTCATTTTAATAAATAGGCTTTTATAAAATCTTTTTGAACTCAAATAAAATCCAGAAAAATAGTATGAGTAATATCATTTAAAATGATAGACTCCAACAATGATTTTGGGGGCAAAACACTTTATTTAAGTAGGGTTTGATAAATCCTTTTAAATACAAATACCCATTTAATTATGGGCTTTGTCAAAATATGAAAAACTTTGCAAAAAAGGTTTTTAGGATTTTATAGAAATCCACATTAAGTATTTTATTTCCAAATTTTTAAAACTTGAAATTGAAGGATAAAAGAATATTTAAAATAATAACCCTTTAAGAAATCAAAATAATCTTCAATGATGGTCTTTCTTGATTTTTGGAGACTTTATTTATTTAATAATGAAAGTTTTAAATTTTTGTGATTTTTAAAACATTCCAAAATTTGGGATGTTACATACAATTAGCCATTGTATTAGGTGTGTTGGGGACACAAGAGACTTCTTGTATCTTAATTGCAGGATTGCTTGAGAGAGGATACGTTCAACCTTTTCCTCCCGTGGATTCAATAAACCTTGGGTTACTCACTTAAAGGAAATTTGCCGCTGTCCTACAAACCTCTGCGCTTGGAGGCCCAACAAGTCTACAAGAATAGAAGTGTGTAGTAGACATCAACATTCATATCTTGTTGCTACATAGATCCATTTATGTTTCTTTAGGCTACATGCCTTTCGAATAGACTACCAAGTCGCATACTTGATATTAGTACATGGATACTATTGTGGATATAATGGCTTATAGCCAATTTACGAAGTAAGGGCACATCATTTGCTTCCTTTATAAGATGTAAGTCCTTTGTTGTCAAAACAACATTTTATTCTCAAACCACAAGTTGGTCTGGGAACAAAGTTTTTCATGACCTGCGTGGTTCAGTTTGCAAACTCTTTTCGAAGTTTCTACATCACATGTAGTGTCTTCCATTTAGAAAATAGGAAACTCCAGAAAAACTTCCGGTTCTGCGCTACTCTTGACATAATGACGAAAATTCTCCAATTTCGTCGAGTTGCACTGTCCTCCCACTCACCTATTTCGCAAGAATCAATTTCTTGAGAAATCCACCTTCCCGACAAGAACTTTTGTCCAAGGTTTGGTGACAGGAGAAAAACCCAAGAGTTTTGAGATAACCTTATAAACAAGTATTTATCCGATTTTGTTGTAAACATTTTACACATGTTGTGCATACCAAAATTTGAGAAAAGACAATTTTTTGGGTCACTACCCAAACCATGGTGTCAATTACAACGGATCATGATGTCGCTCTTTTCAGTGTAAAGCGGTAGTCTCTAATGCATAAACTACAAAATATAATGGCATTTTATTTATCTTACCATGTCTAACAAGGTTTGATCATGTATCCTGAACATTCCACACTCCTATGGGGTTTTTCGGGAAGCATAAGTTGTGGAACTATTCCGCAACTCCTCAGATGTTTTTGCTAAACTTGTAACTCAAATTCTTAATACTTTATGATCCTATCATAAATACTTGATCTTCCTGTTACGACGTTTTCCCATCATAACAACAATACTTTGAACTAATTCAAAATATCAAACTCCTTTCTCTTTAAATAGACATGCTCATATATCCACTTAAAACATCGATGGTATTTTATGAAGGAAAATTAATCCGCCACACACGGCTACACATAATGGACTTATGGACCATATACATCAACATGTATAATCTCCACTAAATTAGTCGTCCATTCAACTTTGGCCTATGAACGGTGTTTTAGCCATCCTTTTGGAAGAAGGGCTCACAAGCATCAATTTATAAAATTAACTCCAAAAGTCCATCTACATGGAGTTTATTCATGTTTTCCTTTCCAATATGAACTAAAAGGTAGTGTTTCCAAGGTGGTGAAATTCTTTAATTTTTTCGTCTTTCGACGTTTAGCATTTATAGATGTTTCCAATGTGATTTAACTCATCCATCAATTATGGAGCATGGTCATAGTTCGAACAACTATTTATTCTCACAAACAACCGGAACAAAATAAAAAATTATTAAGTTCTTAAAATAAATCTAGAAGTTTTGGTTAGATGCAATGATGAACAAAATAACATTTTATTTTCATTCTTGTCGTGCATCGTCACAATATCTTCTACTAGTTTTTGTAGGCCATAGTATTTCTTGTATTGTATTTGTATGACAAATCATACCAACCAATCCGGTATAAAAATACCCAGGGAATGCATAGTTAACTAGTAAATCACACCTATAACTTGTATATCATTTATATACATCTGAGCTGGACTTTTCCAGTCTTTTATTTTCTGCCATATACTTTTGTAATTCTTATTTTCAGTATTTCCTTTCCTTTATAGAAGAATCATTCAACATCAAACAATGCCTGTTGAACTAGCACATGCTCCTTGGCGTGTTAGTCATATACTATCACCTTTTGGAGGCACACTTTGAAATTTATTGCTTTACTCAATATCACCATATCTTTAGCATTCTTTCCGATTCCACTCTTAGCTATCTCCAAGTATAGTAAACGATTTTTACCACATAATTTTAATCCATCTCATCATAACAACTTTGTGATGAAGCTACTGTACCTCGAATGAAGGTATTTAGAGAACAATATTAGTGTCTGCAATCCTTGCATATACTCAAACTAGAAGCACACATTGTCACACTAAAATTATACTCTGCCATGTTGCCACAAACAGGATTTCAGATATCAGTATATGTTTCACTCCTTGCTTGTATCTGAAAAGAATCATTTTCAGCTTCTAGATTACCTTGATTCTCAGAACAATCTTTTGAAGATCCGGCATTATGGAAACAAGCATGACACCAGATACTTGATGTCTACTACACGCTTCTATTCTTGTAGACTTGTTGGGCCTCCAAGCGCAGAGGTTTGTAGGACAGCGGCAAATTTCCCTTAAGTGAGTAACCCAAGGTTTATCGAATCCACGGGAGGAAGAGGTTGAACGTATCCTCTCTCAAGCAATCCTGCAATTAAGATACAAGAAGTCTCTTGTGTCCCCAACACACCTAATACAATGGCTAATTGTATAGGTGCACTAGTTCGGCGAAGAGATAGTAAAATGCAAGTGATATGGATGGTAAAAGGTGATTTTGTAATTCTGTAATAAAAATGGCAGCAAGCAAACAAGTGACAAAAGTGACTAAAAACGGTGTATCAATGCTTGGAAACAAGGCCTAGGCTTCATACTTTCACTAGTGACTACTCTCAACATCATTAACATAATTAAACACATGATAGTTCCCACAAAAACACATGCATGGTAGACGTTACTCGGAGATCATTCTTTCGTTGATCAAATAGGATGAGAATTGTGTAGGGCTACGGAAAGCACACCTTAAAGTTCGTATTCCACACCTGTGGACACTTCATGCTGTCACTATCCTCATCCAAAGATAGTACTAACAAACACCACAACCTATTTCTTGAATAGTCTCTTCAATAACACAAGCATCAACAAACCTCATGATCTATTCAATGCAACAATAATAAAGAACAAACTCATGACGAAGATCCCTCTAAGCTTTTATCATTAGAGTCACACACGATACCCACACTGTCACCGAGATACCGTGATAACAACGGTGACTCCTGAACTTATACTAGATGACACCACTTGAGCAAAATCATATCCATTACACATATTGAAACATCATGTATTCAACTACATTAACAAAGCTCATGATCACAACGAAGATCACATCATGGGAGAGAGAGATAACCACATAGATACTTGTATAAGCCTCAGCCCCGGTGAGGGACTACTCCCTCCTTATCGTGGGAAGCAGCGGTGTTGATGGAGATGGCTCCGGCGGTCGATCCCCGTCCCGGCAGGGTGCCGGAACAGGACCTTCTGAACCCTCGAAACTTGTCGGCGATGGCGGCGGAGCTCTATATCGTATTTGGGAAAATCCTTTGGGGGTTAGGGTTTTTTCGTCGGGGATGATTTTATAGGCGTCGGAGGCGACCGAGAGGTGCCCCATAGGGCAGGGGTGGGTCCCACCCGCAGGTGGACCCTAGGCCGCGGCCACAGGTCGCCCTGTCCTGTGGGCTGCCCCCTGGGTCGCCCTTTTAGCTCCGGTCTTCATTTGTCCAATAAAAAATCCCCGTAAATTTTGGTCCAATTCCGAGAATATTTCCAGAAGTAACTTTCTGCAACAAAAACATGACAAAAACAGGGAACTGGCACTAGGCATCTTGTCAATAGGTTAGTCCAATAAAATACATTAAAATGATATAATAAGATGGCAAAAACATGTGACAATGACATAAAACAAGCATGGATCAGTAAAAAATTATAGATACGTTTGACACGTATCAATACTAAGTCGGAATTAGTGATCAATCAGTTATTAATCATATGGAGCTAGGTTGGTTTTAACGAAAAATTTACAATAGGACTCGAATTTAAATTGCACTAACGCGGTACCAATCATAATTGTTCTGCTAGATCATAACGGTTTCATCTCAATTAACAATCTAAGTGTAAGGTAGTTTGTGGATGCCATTTACTACTACAAATTATGCAAATTCACTATGATTGATTGTTCATGATAATTGGTTCAAGTTAATCAAATTACTAATGAACTCCCGCTAAACTTAACGTCTCTCTGGTTGTTTAGTGACACACGGTCCAAATCCACTACACCAAATCCGATCATCACGTGATAAGATGCAGCTTCAATGGTGAATATCATCCATATGACTCGTGTTTAACCTTCAGTTCTCATGTTCCGAGGCCATGTATGTACATGCTAGGCTCGTCAAGGAAACCGTAGTATTTCCGCGTGTGTAAATCTGGCTTACACCCGTTGTATGTGGACGTAGAGTTTATCACACCCGATCATCACGTGGTGCTTCAACACGACGAACTCTCGCAACGGTGCATACTAGGGGGGAACACTTATCTTGTTATTAACATGAGAGATTGATACGTGTCAAACGTATCTATAATTTTTGATTGATCCATGCTAGTTTTGTGATGTTGTCACATGTTTTTATTATCATATTAATCATTTTTATGCATTTTGTTGGACTAACCTATTGACAAGATGCCTAGTGCCAGTTTCCTGTTTTTGCTGTTTTTGTATTTCAGAAAATTTACTTCTGGAAATATTCTCGGAACTAGACGAAAATATCCGGGGAATTTTTACTTGACGGAAGGCACCAGGACACCCAAGGGAAGCCCTGGGGGCCACCCACATGCCAGGGGCGGCCTGCTGCCGCTGCCTGGGGTCCACCCGCGGGTGGGACCCGCCCATGCCCGTGGGGCACCCCCTCGGCCCCCTCCGACGCCTATAAATTCACATTAAACCTAAAAATGTCGGGACGGCCATTATTTTCCATAGAAGTCACCACGACGCGCCGTCAGCGCAAACCCTAGTTCGGAGGTGATTCTGAACCAGATCCCGGCACTCTGCCAGAGGGGAGATCGATCCCGGAGGGCTCTTCATCGCCATGCCTTCCTCCGGGATGATTTGTGAGTAGTCCCACCTTGGACCATGGGTCCATGGCAGTAGCTAGATGGTAGTCTCTCTCTCTTGTGCTTCATGTCTTATGATCTTGTGAGCTGCCAAACATGATCAAGATCGATTATTGTAATGCTATGTGATGTGTTTGCTAGGATCCGATGGATTATAAAGTTATGATCAGATTGTGCATGATTCTTATATGTTGATTTATGTTCTTGCATGCTCTCCGATGTGCGTAGTTACTTTGGCCAAGTGATTGTGTGTATCTCAAGAGAGGGTATTTATGCTAGATAGTGGGTTCATGCCCCCTTTTGTTCCTGGGCACGAGTGACAGAAACGTCTAAGGGCGAGGGTGTGCTGTTGCTACTAAGGGTAAAACAGCGGTGTTAATGTCTCTTTTGATATTAGTATTGCTTACTTCATGCGCTTTACTTAATGCAAATGTTTGTTGCTTCCAACTTAATACCGATGGGTGACAGGCTGGATAGCGATCCCACGGTGGACTTTTTAGACAAAGATGCCATTGGACTCAATGGTCTTTGTTCATTGTCGTGATGCCTACTTAAATATTATCATGTTCTCTTTGTCATAGCTAGATTAAGTTTGTGTCATGATCTTGTCAATTGCCCAGCTGTAATTTGTTTACCCATCATATGATTGTTCTATTTACTTGAGAGACTCCACTAGTGAACCCATGGCCCCCGGTCCATCTTTTTACATTGATTGCAACCTTTATTCATCACTTTTTATCATCATTACTCCACTGGTCCATTTTCATATTTCATCTATTTCATTATACAATTAACCACTTTGTTTTCTGCGAGACCGGAAAGATTGACAACCTTGCCGCCGTTGGGGGCAAAGTATTTTGGTTGAGTGTGTGCAGGTCCACGTCTGTTGAAGATTAAACGCCAGAGATATTCAACATTCAATTTGTTGTTGATTTCAAGGTCCTACTGGTTTGATAAACCTCGGTTCATTATCGAGGGAAACTGCTGCTTGCTACATCTCCGCCTTTGCTTGGGGCACCACCCAACTCTTCATCAGTAGCAATCAAGCTCTTTTCTGGCGCCGTTGCCGGGGATCTTGGAGCTACAGCAAGGGGAGTCTTAAGAAAAACTCACAACCAAACAAGTTAAAGAGGAAAACCTCCCCAAGCTTAGATGATTGCAAGATGTAAAACAAACAAAAAGAAATGCAGAACTGAAAATAAATATCTAGTGCAAACAAGAATAAAAACTTAAGCGCTACACTCCCCGGCAACGGCGCTAGAAAACGTCTTGATACCCACAAGTATAGGGGATAGTTGAAATCTTCGATGTGTAAGTATTAGTTTCGATCCCACGAGGAGTAGAAGGTATAAGTATTTATCCTCTCAAATAAGAGTGTCACTTCTCTTATTATCTATGCACTAGACAAACTAAAATGATTAAATGATGCAAGTGTTTTTGGGTTTTTGATGTAGAGTTTGCCCAATCCTCTATGCAGCAAGAGGACAAGCTTGAGTGGTGTGTTTCTTATAGGTGGAAAACGTTCCCAAGGGCTACATGGATTTCATGGCATAAATATTTCTAGAACAACAAGGTAAACATTTTGTCAAGTTTTAATCTTCTTTGGACGGAGCCATAATTAGGTGTATTTAAATAAATAAACTAAACCCCTTATGATGGATCATGTGGCCAAGTAAATGACTGCACAAGAATTATTAAGACATAAAGTCCCACCATAGCATTACACTCTAAGGTCCCCGATATAAATCCCCTCCTAATGTAACTTCATGTATTAGACCAAGGTTTACGTGTCCTCCTAGGTCCTACCCATTCCATCACACTAGTGTGATAGCACCTTCATGCATTACTCAATATATGGTGCACTTCATACATTGTAGATCAAGACAATCATAAAAGATAAAAACTTGACCAAATACTCAACACAAGTTAAGTGAAAATTACTGCCAATCCATCCTTTGCCCCCAGGAACATGAGAGAACTACTCACAATGCGAAGACATGATATGATTCAATGGTATAAGTGATACAACACAATCTGAAAATATAATCTCCCCACAAAACAATGACAAGTAGCAATTCACAAACATGTAGAATAGTACTTAGACAATAGCTAGGGTTCGAACTATCTCAAACTATGAGGGGAATGAAGTGGATCACGAAGATGGTGATGGAGATGGTGATGGAGATGGTGCTGGTCTTGACGGTGGTGTTGATGGAGACTCCGGAGGGGGGATGGAGGAGCCTTCCGGAGGTGATTCTGGCGGCATTCCCCCCCCCCCCTCCGATCTTCTCCGGCGGCAGCCCTCTGTCTCCTGTTTCTTGGTTTTGTGTTTCTCCGCCGCCTCCTCGTGAAACTCCTCGGGGGACTATTTTTATAGTCGGTTTTAGGTCAAGACGAAGCCACGGAGATGAAAACGGACGGCATCGGAGCCACGAGGCCCAGGATGGGGGGTCCCACGCGGCCAAGGAATCTGGCCGCGTGGGCCCACCTCTTTTGGCCCTTGGGTCTCCGTTTGTTCGCTTACTTCGCTCCTACGCTTCATTCCTTCCAAAAAAAATGATCCCCGCAAAATATTAGGTCATTTGGACGTCGTTTGGGTCCCTGAAACATCAAAATATAGAAAATAGGGTTTTCTGTCAGTGCAGGGTTAATTCTAGAAAAATAGGAAAACTGTGAAATCTTCCCAAAATCCTTATAAAACAATGACATAACCCTTATATGATGCAAATATGATTGAAATATGAGTATTATAATGCAAAGTTCATGTATGCATTTTACATGCATCATAGGGTCACACACTTAACGCTCCGATGAAGTTAGGGTTAGTGATGAAATTAAATGATGGAATGAACGAATGGTGATTCGGAGTCTCGGATGAGATCACAGACATTACGAGGAGTTTCGGAGGAGTCCGGAGAATAAGATTCATATAAGGAAAGTGTTTTCGGAGGTATCGGAAGGTTCCGGAATTTTTCAGCAGGGTACCGGAAGGTTCCGGAAGATTCTAGAAGAGTCTAGAAGTGGACCCACATGGACCAAAGGGTGGTGTAGCAACCTGATAACCCACAAGTGTAGGGGATCGCAAAAGTCTTCGCGGGTAGTATAACCCAATTTATTGATTCGACTCAAGGGGAGCCAAAGAATACTTAGAGGTCTTTGCAGCTGAGTTGTCAATTCAGCCACACCTGGAGAAGCACAAGTAACACGAGAGAGGTGAAAGCAACAGTGATTTTAGAACAATAGTAACAGAAACACGAAAACAATGATGGAGAAATATGGACCGGGGTTCATAGTTTCACTAGTGGCGGCTCTCCTAAGCAAATAATCATGCATTGGGTGAACAAATTACAGTTTGGCAATTCACAGAATTGCACTAATTAATTAATTATGTCAAAGCATTTAGTTTATCAATCATACGTAGGCATGTATTCCATACATAGTTGTAACTACTCGCAATGAGAATTCGCACACCATCTTTTGTCCTGCCATCCGGTTTCAGCCGGGCCAATTAAGGAACAAATGGCAATTAAGGTGTTCCTTATAATAGAACACCGGAGCAAAGCATTAACACACAATGAACACATGTAATTCTCAAGTTACTAACCATTCCCATCGATGTCCCCGTTTCTGTCACTCGAGGTCTCCGGTTCCGGACTAATAACAGGTGCATACAACTTGTAGATACGATCTAAGCATCAATTATATTCATGCAAACATAACGCGCCCAAATCTAAGATCATGCCACTCGTGCACTAGTGACAAGCGTTAAGCATAACAACATTGCAGCAACAACAATTCATAAACATAAATAATCTGATCATAACGTGCCAATCCATCGGATCCCAACAAACACAACGCATATTACATCGGACTGATCTCGATCATGTAGGGCAGCTCACGAGACCATGGTATTGAACAACAAGGGGGACAGAGTACCATGTACCTACTGCTACAAACCCGTAGTCCGCGGGGGAACTACTCACAACTCATCCCGGAGGCAGCGGTGGCGGTGAAGATGGCTCCGGGGGCCAATCCCCGTCCCGGCAGAGTGCCGGAACAGGCAATCTGACCCCCGAAACTTGTCGGCGATGGTGGCGGAGCTCTGTATCGTATTTGGGAAAATACTTCGGTGGTTAGGGTTTTTGCGTCGGATGTGATTTTATAGGCGTCGAAGGCGGCCGAGGGGTGCCCCACAGGGCAGGGGCGGGTCCCACCCGAGGGTGAGCCCTAGGCCGCGGCAGGGGGCCGCCCTTGGCCTGTGTGGGTCCCCTGGAGTCGTCCTTCTAGCTCCCTTCCTAATTTCTTCAATAAAAAATCTCCGTAAATTTTCGTCCAATTTCGAGAATATTTCCAGAAGTAACTTTCTGCAATAAAAACAGCACAAAAACAGGGAACTGGCACTGGGCATCTTGTCAATAGGTTAGTCCAATAAAATGACTTGAAATTGTATAATAATGTAGCATAAACATGTAATAATGATAGGAATCAAGCATGGCATGATCAAAAATTATAGATACGTTTGACACGTATCAGCATCCCCAAGCTTAATTCCTGCTCGTCCTCGAGTAGGTAAATGATAATCAAAATAATTTTTGAGCTTGACATGCCACCAACATAATCTTGATCAAGATAGTAATGCAAAGCACATGATGTGAATAAGGTGATCCAAAACAATTGTCTATAGTTGACATTAAGCAAACAATGATTAACAAACGCTAGCTAACAAGTGCTAGAAACTTTTCATGAATAAGTGTGTTGGAGACATGGAACCATACATTAGGTTTAGAAAGAAGAATTGCAAATTATATCTCCAATGTAAAGTATCAATCATTCTTCAAATCATCTAATTAGTCATTCATGGAAATAGCCAAGCTCAAGTCAAGTATCCTAATCCATCTACTTCACAAATCAACTGTTTCGAAGTCTACTCAACTAGTGCAAGTAAGAAGTGGCTTTGGCACCATGATGTTATGGCAAAGAGAACAATAATGGAGGTTTGGAAGGTCAAAAAGAAAGGCTCAAACAGTGGAGAAGGTAACCACAAGACAGAAGGAAGTCCCGTAGTTGACACCGTATGAGGAGTAGTGACTGCCATGCAACGGATGCACATAGAGCTATAAGTGTATGAAAGCTCTCCAATGGAACTAGTGGGGGTGCATCCAACTTGCTTTCTCATGAAGACATAGAGCACTTGAGGAGGCTCATCCTTGGAATATACAAGCCAAGTTCTATAACATTAATTCCCCACATAGTTATACTACTAAAACAACATGAGAACTCTCTATAATGAAGTGTAGGTGCTACTAGCACAAGTGTGGTAAAAAGGATAGTAGTGTTGCTTCCTCTCTTGTTTTCTATTTTTTTGGATTTTGGGTGGCCTCCTCTCTTTTAAATGCTCTCTCATTTGGACTCCTTTGGGCTCTTTTATTCTTCTTCTTTTTTTTATTTTATACCTCACTGTAGGAGCAACACTCTATATTACAAATGGATCATCACACTTTTTGGTACTCATAACTCATAAGACTAATACATGATGTATAAAAGAAGATATGCATGATCGAGTGTAGTGTGGAAAAATGTAAAACATGTGGCAAGCCACGCTGCACACTAACTCAATGATCAAGCAAACTATATGGTAATGAAGAATGACATCAAGTCATGTAATGTAATGATGGATGTTGCATGGCAATGTATCTCGGAACGGCTATGGAAATGCCGTGATAGGTAGGTATGGTGGCCGTTTTGAGGGAGATAGTTGGCTTATGTGTAGGAGAACAGGATGAAGTTCTCCCACGGAGTTGGATGTACTCGCGAAGTATGCACCAATCTCAATGTGAGAGAGGGCATTGTGCAGCACCGAAGAGGCTAGCAAAATATGGAAGTGGAAGTGCCAAAAAACCAAAACTCACAATGCATTTCGTATATTGCAAACAACTAGCAGTTTCAATGTTCCACAAATGGTTTGAGACACCCCGAGAGGGATCGTGGCGGCGACACAAGTGACCCGTTGGCTTCCCCGACTGTTGCAGTAACTACCCACTAGGAACTTCTTTTCAACTTAGCAGGATTCATGATACATTAGCATTGTTGACTTAGGTTGTTTAGTTCAGAAAAGTACGGCTCCACGCTTTACTAACACATCTCCACTAATCAGCTCGAACACCATTAACCAACACATTTTAACCATTAGTTATCTTACTGTATCAAAACAATTGAAAAGTATCAAATTATCCACATAGTGATCTACAAGACTATGCAGGTTTTTTTTTCTACTTCATACCACTACCACATGCATAGCATTTTACCGATCTAACACATTAACCAAACAACCAAAACAACTCTCTAAAAAATATAAGTGAAGAACAAGAGAGTTTAACATCAACTACTAGCAGCTCTAAATAAGATAAAAGCTAAAAGTGGGAGCTTACTAGCAAACAAACAGTAGCTAAGAATACTCAACAAGATATAAGTGAAGCAAAGGAGTATTCAAATGAAAACGGAGCGTGTCTCTCTCCCACACAAATAAAGCAAGGATCCAACAAGCATATGACCTGCAAACAAACAAAACAAAACTGAAAGCAAAAAGACGCTCCAAACATAGCACATAATATGTAAAGTGATAAAAACGTAATTTCAACGAAACGACCTGATGGTTGTTGGTGAAGAGTGGGGATGCCTTGGGCATCCCCAAGCTTAGACGCTTGAATCTTCTTAAATATTTCAGGGGGATTCCATGGGGGCATCCCCAAGCTTGAGCTTTTCTCCATTCTCACATCACCGTGTCGTTCAAAACTTAAAAACTCCCTTCACACAAAACTTCTCATAAACTGATTAGAGGGTTAGCGCTCATAAATTAAAATGCACATGTGTTCAACTCAAGACAAATTGCAAACAACTTTATTAGGAATTAGCTACTGTTTACTAAGCCTCAATGTCACACTCCATCTCTAGAGTATCGCATTTGACGATAGTAAAAGAGACGAATACAAAATAAAAGCAGAATCTATCAAAAACTGAACAGTCTATAAAGATTGAATTTTTCGAGGCACTTCTGTACCTCAAATCAGAAAAGTCAAAACTAAAGAAAGATAGATAAAAGTATCAGGTTTGCTTTCTAAAAATTTCATAAAAATATAAAATTCATAGGATTTTTAGATTTTTGAACAGTGAAGGACAAAATTCTGTTTCTGGACAGCAAAAGAACACCTCGCACTTTCAATGCATTAGAGGCTAAACTTGACACAAAAAAACAAAAAAAAGATACAATGAAGTTGCTACAGAAGCAACAACTCCATGACTCAAGAAAAGCAAAAACAAAACTGAAAGAAAAGATGGGTTGCCTCCCAACAAGCGCTTTTCTTTATAGCCTTTTAGCTAGGCCCAGTATTTTCAATGATGCTCACATAAGAATAAGTATTGAAACGCAAGGGAGAGCATCATGAGGGAATTATCAAACACATTTAAGTCTAACTCTCTTCCTATGCATAGGCATTTTATAAGAAAATAAATCAATGAAGCACAAAGCATTAAGCATAGGAAGGTAAAGCAGGTGTAACTTCAAAACTTTTAGCATAAAGAGAGGTGTTTTAGTGACATGAGAACTCCGACAATCATATTTTCCTCTCTCATAATAATTTTCAGTAGCATCATGAACAAACTCAACAATATAATTATCACTTAAAACAGGCTTTTCATGATCTACAAGCACATAGTTTCGGTCCATCTCAAAAATAGTGGGATTAAACCCACTTTCAATAGCATTATAATTTTTATCATCAAGTAATATAGGACCATCATCAAGAGCTTTATCATATAGACTTTATAAGCACAACTCTTCATTATCATGCATCTCAATGGTTGGAGTAAATAAAGGATTATCATAAGATTTATCAATATAGCACGGATTATGATATATAACAAGATCATTTTTATCAAAAAGGGATGTTTCAAATGAATCAATGGGATCATAACACTCATTCTCCTTTTGTAAGGAAGGAGGACAATCAAATAATGTATGGGTTAGAGAGTTACTCTCATTAGAAGGTAGAAATGGGTAGCTACTCCATTCTTCCTCCTCTTGTTCGTCACTCTCCTCCTCGTTTTCATCCAATGAGCTTCCAGTTTCAACAATTTCTTCTTCCATAGGCTCCTGCACGGCATTAGTCTCTTCTTCTGGGGGAGATAAACCCTTAAGATATTAAGTAATATAGCAATTTTCATCTTTATAATTATCCATGTTTAATTATAGCAAAACTTTTAGATTTACAAGGAGCATCATCATCATTTTCAATCAAAGAAGTAATTTCATAAGCACCCTTCCACGCAATAAATTCTTCAATAAGTTCCACATCATAAAAATCATAGTTTCCCTTAGCATAAGATGCTAAGGTTTCATTATCATTACCAGCACATTGAAAAGGAAGGTGTTTAAAATTCATGCTACAACTAGACTCATCACAGCAATAAGATATATCATAATTTAAGCACAAGTCTCTAGCATAATTGTTCAGGGTATTAATTATTTTCCATAAGTATATCCCTTTTTATGACAAGCGGTATTCCTTATAATATTCTTGTTGATCCTCCGTGAATCCGCCTTGCCAATAAGATCTAGTTTCAAAGAAGTTAACCATTGATAACAATAACAATAAAGAGAGTAGAGAGAAAGTGAGTACTTCCCAAGTGAACCAATAAGTAGAGCTATGGCTCCCCGGCAACGGCGCCAGAAAATAGTCTTTATAACACACAAGTGTAGGGGATCGCAACAGTCTTCGTGGGTAGTATAACCCAATTTATTGATTCGACTCAAGGGGAGCCAAAGAATACTTAGAGGTCTTTGCAGCTGAGTTGTCAATTCAGCCACACCTGGAGAAGCACAAGTAACACGAGAGAGGTGAAAGCAACAGTGATTTGAGAACAATAGTAACAGAAACACGAAAGCAATGATGGAGAAATATGGACCGGGGTTCATAGTTTCACTAGTGGCGGCTCTCCTAAGCAAATAATCATACATTGGGTGAACAAATTACAGTTGGGCAATTGACAGAATTGCACTAATTAATTAATTATGACAAAGCATTCAGTTTATCAATCATACGTAGGCATGTATTCCATATATAGTTGTAACTACTCGCAATGAGAATTCGCACAATATCTTTTGTCCTGCCATCCGGTTTCAGCCTGGCCAATTAAGGAACAAAGGGCAATTAAGGTGTTCCTTTTAATAGAACACCGGAGCAAAGCATTAACACACAATGAACACATGTAATCCTCAAGTTTCTAACCATTCCCATTGATGTCCCCGTTTCTGTCACTCGAGGTCTCCGGTTCCGGACTAATAACTGGTGCATACAACTTGTAGATACGATCTAAGCATCAATTATATTCATGCAAACATAACGCGCCCAAATCTAAGATCATGCCACTCGTGCACTAGTGACAAGCATTAAGCATAACAACATTGCAGCAACAACAATTCATAAACATAAATAATCTGATCATAACGTGCCAATACATCGGATCCCAACAAACACAACGCATATTACATCGGATTGATCTCGATCATGTAGGGCAGCTCACGAGAACATGGTATTGAACAACAAGGGGGAGAGAGTACCATCTAGCTACTTCTACAAACCCGTAGTCCGCGGGGGAACTACTCACAACTCATCCCGGAGGTAGCGGTGGCGGTGAAGATGGCTCCGGGGGCCAATCCCCGTCCCGGTAGGGTGCCGGAACAGGCAATCTGACCCCCGAAACTTGTCAGCGATGGCGGCGGAGCTCTGTATAGTATTTGGGAAAATCCTTCGGGGGTTAGGGTTTTTGCGTCGGATGTGATTTTATAGGCGTCGGAGGCGGCCGAGGGGTGCCCCACAGGGCAGGGGCGGGTCCCACCCGCGGGTGGGCCCTAACCCTAAGAACACACACATATTTGTTAATATTTTTAAATAAAGAATATACACCTTTAGTAGGTATAATACAAAAAAAATTGGTTAAATTTAAAGAAAGAACACACACATATTTGTTATTCTTTTTAATGATATTTTTTTCTTTTCAAAAAATGAATTTTGGTTAAATTTAAAGAAAGAACACACACATATTTGTTAATATTTTTAAATAAAGAATATACACCTTTAGTAGGTATAATACAAAAAAAATTGGTTAAATTTAAAGAAAGAACACACACATATTTGTTATTCTTTTTAATGATATTTTTTTCTTTTCAAAAAATAAAGTTTTGGTTAAATTTAAAGAAAGAACACACACATATTTGTTAATATTTTTAAATAAAGAATATACACCTTTAGTAGGTATAATACAAAAAAAATTGGTTAAATTTAAAGAAAGAACACACACATATTTGTTATTCTTTTTAATGATATTTTTTTCTTTTCAAAAAATAAAGTTTTGGTTAAATTTAAAGAAAGAACACACACATATTTGTTAATATTTTTAAAGAAAGAATAGACACCTTTAGTAGGTATAATACAAAAAAAATTGGTTAAATTTAAAGAAAGAACACACACATATTTGTTATTCTTTTTAATGATATTTTTTCCTTTTCAAAAAAAAAAGTTTTGGTTAAATTTAAAGAAAGAATAGACATCTTTAGTATGTATAATACTAAAATTCATATGCTGCCACACTTTTGAATTTCTGCACAGGAGTTCTGTGGCGCATCTGTGGCGCACGCCGCTGGATGCGCCACACAAATGGCTCCTTCAATTTTTTGTGCCGGGGCCCACCCTTATTTCTGTGGCGCATAGGTGCAGCTGCGCCACAGAAACAAAATTGTTTGTGGCGCATCCGTAGCCATGCGCCACAGAAAAGGTGTGGTAGGATGCAATACAGCCGTGGGTTGTGGGGCCCACTCGTTTTCTGTGGCGCATGTACACTCGTGCGCCACAGAATAACACATTTCAGTGGCGCACCTCTTATATATGCGCCACAAAAAGGAAAGTATTTCTGTGGCGCACCTACAAAGATGCGCCACAGAATATATTCTGTGGCGCACGTCAACTTTGGTGCGCCACAGAATAGCTATCCACCTATAGCTAGTTTCCTAGTAGTGCTGGCATGTGTGGGTCCCCTGGAGTCGCCCTTCTGGCTCCCTTCCTCATTTCTTCAATAAAAAATCTCCATAAATTTTCGTCCAATGCCGAGAATATTTCCAGAAGTAACTTTCTGCAATAAAAACAGCACAAAAACAGGGAACTGGCACTGGACATCTTGTCAATAAGTTAGCCCAATAAAATGCCTTGAAATGATATAATAATGTAGCATAAACATGTAATAATGATAGGAATCAAGCATGGCATGATAAAAAATTATAGATACGTTTGACACGTATCACAACCCTAATGGGCTCGCCGCACCAGCCCTAGGCCCACATGGGCCAGTTCGGCCAGGGCAAGGCAGGGAGGCCGGGTCCTAGTAGGACTAGGAGGCTGGCCCCTTCCCTTTAAGGAAAGGCCCAAGTCGAGTCCCAAAGGGACTCAACTTGGGGGCCAAGCAAGCTGGCCGGCCAAGCCCTAGCAGCCACCTATATAAGGAGGTGATGGGAGGGGGTGCGGCACACCCTAAGCTGCCGCCCCAAGTTTCCAAGCCGCACCCCACCCTAAACCCTAACCCTAGCCGGCGCCACCCCTCTCCCCGAAGGGCAGCCACCTCCACCACCTCCACTCAAGCTGCACCACCCCCTAGCCCTAGGGGATGTTGCGCCTCCTCCTCTTCCTCTCCTCTTGCTTGGCTTGGCGAAGCCCTGCTCACGGAGATCTACACCATCATCACCACCACACCGTCATGTTGCTAAGATTCATCAAGCCACGTCTACCTCGCTTGCGGGATCAAGGAGTTGACGTCTTCATCGAGTTGAACGTGTGGATACCGCGGAGGTGCTGCTCATTGCGGTACTTCAACGGATTGGATCGCGTGGATAATACATCTCCTCGCGACTAGATACGTCTAATTGCGGGGATCGACTAGCCAACCCCTGCACCGACAAAACACGTTTGATCGTTCTTCAAGGGTAAGAGATTGGATCTCCTTCTCGCTACTTGCATCTAGTAGATCTAGATCATGGGGTTTCTTCCGCTTGTTTCATAGGAAAATTTTTGTTTTCTATGCAACGACCCCTTCAATGGTATCAGAGCCTAGATCTATTCGTAGATGTTGGTGCGATTAGAACACAAGGAGTTCTGGGCGTTGATATTTTATGTTGCTACCTTCTCACGTGCACTTTGCATCTTGACGGTATGGTGAGATTGAAGCGGCCCGGACCAATCTTACTCGTCCGCATACGAGAGACCGGTTCCACGATTGACATGCAACTTGTATTGCATAAGTGGCTGGCGGGTGTCTGTTTCTCTTGCTATAGTGAGATGCAATTTTCAAGGGAAGGCTTTTAAAAAGGATGAGTAAATAAGCGACTATTATATCACCGTTGTGGTTTTGCGTAGATTAGAACTGTTCTATCTCGTTGACCCAAGCCACGTAAAATTGCATAAACAAAGTAGAAGACGTCTAACTTGTTTTTTCAGGGTTTGTGATGTGGTATGGCCAACATGAGATTTGTGATAATGTATGCAATGATCATGTTTGTAATCTTTCACGACTTGCATGTCGATGAGTACGGCAACCGGCAGGAGCCATATGGTTGTCTATTATTTTATGTGACCTGCATGTCATTGAATCACCATGTAATTGCTTTTCTTTATTGCTAAGGGTAGCACTGGTAGTAATTGCAATAGTTGGTGGACACAACCATGATGATGGCGCCACAATGCTGGAGGTGATGGAGATCATGCCGGTGCTTTGGAGATGGAGATCAAAGGCACAAGAAGAAAGGCCATATCATATCACAATTTTGAATTGCATGTGATGTTAGTCCTTTTATGCACCTTATTGCTTGCTTAGATGTGATCGCGAAGGTAGCATGATAAGGTGATCTCTCACGTTAATATCAAGATAATTAAGTGTTCTCCCCTAGTATGCGCCGTTGCAAAAGTTCGTCGTTTTGAAGCACCACGTGATGATCGGGTGTGATAGATTCTACGTCCACATACAACGGGTGTAAGCCAGTTTACACATGCATGAATACTACGGTAGATCTTGACGAGCCTAGCATGTATAGACATGGCCTCGGGAACACGGAATCGAAAGGTTAAACACGAGTCATATAAATGATATGATCAACACTGAGTTGTACACCATTGAAGCTACATCACCTCACGTGATGATCGGTTGTGGTGTAGTCGATTTGGATCGTGTGTCACTAAACAACTAGAGAGATGTTAAGTTTAGTGGGAGTTCATATAGTAATTTGATTAATATGAACAAAAATTATCATAAACAAATGTCCTAAGAAAATGTCTTTGCAAAATCCTTGTAGATCATGGCCGACTACAGTAGTATGTTTCTTGCTGAGGAGCTGCGTCTCGATGGGTCAAACTTTGCTGAGTGGTACATGCGTCTGAGAGAAGTCCTACACACCAATAATGACATGATAGATGAACCTTTAGAAGAATGCCCTGATGTTTCCGCAAACTATGAGGAGTACATGGAGTGGTACGAACAAAAGACCACCTACTTGAAATTCGAGTGGTTGATGTGCACCTTCATGGATTCTAACCTTGGTAGACAATTTGGTAACTTGAGCGCAATGGGGATTGTCGATGAGCTGAAAAGAAGGTTCATAGCACAAGTTAGAATTGCAAGGTTTGAATGCTTGGATAAATTTCTTTCAACCAAGATGGAAGAAAACACTTGCTTGGAACAACACCTGAGGAAGATGCATAGGATATATTATACTCTGGTGGATGTTTGGAACCACGAGATGACTGACAAGATGGCGATAGATGGGGTGTTGCGCTCGCTTCCCCCCAGCTATAAGAATTATGTCAGGGACTATGTCATGGGAAGGGATTCGATCAATTTCTGTGAGTTTATTTCCCGGCTGTATCATGTCAAAGTGTAACCCATAGCAGGAGAAGTAGTCAATGCAGAAGGTATATTTTGATATACCAGTTATAAATGTTTAACGTTCAGTTTACACTTGTGACAAATGACTGAGTATTTGATACTTGTACTGTTTTATGAAAACTGGGCCTACTGTCTGAGAAGTGTAATGGATGAACTGAGTGGATATCGCGGGATGATGGCAATCAAGGAGTTGGTGCTGGCGATGTTTTACTTCTACATTTATTGTTTTGATTAGAGGATTTGAATGAGTTTTGTAATCGAATTAAGTGTGATCTTTAAATTAGTGTGTCTCGGTTTGTGAGACGGTTATTCATGTTAAAGACAAGTGGTTGTTCTATTTTCATGAGAAATTTTTTTGGTGATCACGTTTCGATTGTGAGATTATTGTCCTTGATGTGAATCTAAACGATGATTAGTTAAACTTTTATAAAATATAGGACATACTAAAAACCTCCAAACACTTAGTAATGACAATTGTTTTAGTCATGCCAAAGATTGAATAAAACATTTTGATGTTTAAATCAATGCGCCTTGTTAAAGAGGAACATGACTAAAAATGCTATCTTTCGGAAGAGTGCAAATGATTGTTGGAAATAAACACAAGTGTTGTTTTGTATTTTCAGCAAATAGAAGTCATTATTTTTTGTGCTACGTCATAAATGATATGAGAGAATAGATGTATTTATTCGGGTTATGATATTTGATGAGATCAAATAAAATTAAGGAGTTAAGGATGTTTGAATTAACAAGAAATTATTGAGTCTTTAGTATGAAGACTTGTGCAAAGTGTTTTCACAAGTCTAGAAGTGGACCCACATGGACCAAAGGGTGGTGCAGCAACCCTAATGGGCTGGCTGCACCAGCCCTAGGCCCACATGGGCCAGTTCGGCTAGTGCAAGGCAGGGAGGCCAGGTCCTAGTAGGACTAGGAGGCCGGCCCCTTCCCTTTAAGGAAAGGCCCAAGTCGAGTCCCAAAGGGACTCAACTTGGGGGCCAAGCAAGCTGGCCGGCCAAGCCCTAGCAACCACCTATATAAGGAGGTGAGGGGAGGGGTGCGGCACACCCTAAGCTGCCGCCCCAAGTTGCCTAGCCGGACCCCACCCTAAACCCTAACCCTAGCCGGCGCCACCCCTCTCCCCGGAGGGCTGCCGTCTCCACCACCTCCACTCAAGCCGCACTACCCCCTAGCCCTAGGGGCTGTTGCGCCTCCTCCTCTTCCTCTCCTCTTGCTTGGCTTGGCGAAGCCCTGCTCATGGAGATCTACACCATCATCACCACCACACCGTCGTGTTGCTGAGATTCATCAAGCCACGTCTACCTCGCTTGCGGGATCAAGGAGTTGACGTCTTCATCGAGCTGAACGTGTGGATACCGCGGAGGTGCTGCTCGTTGCGGTACTTCGACATATTGGATCGCATGGATAATACATCTCCTCGCGACTAGATACGTCTAATTGCGGGGATTGACTAGCCAACCCCTGCACCGACAAAACGCGTTTGATCGTTCTTCAAGGGTAAGAGATTGGATCTCCTTCTCGCTACTTGCATCTAGTAGATCTAGATCATGGGGTTTCTTCTGCTTGTTTCGTAGGAAAATTTTTGTTTTCTATGCAATGACCCCTTCAGTTTCCGGTGCCTCCAAAAGGTAGAAAATGTCCTATGTACTTCAATACATGGTCTCTTTTATTATTTTCTTGGTGCTAACTTGTATTTTTCATGCAAATACTATCTTATCGATTCCGGTTATCCAAACCGAATTGGATACCTTGCTCCTTTCAAGGGGAGTACATATCATCTACCGGAATTCAGTATCCGACGTCAGCGTGCGCCTCAAGGGAAGTTTGAGATATTCAATTTTCTGCATTCGTCCCTTCGCAATGTCATTGAGCGTGCATTCGGGGTCATGAAACAAAAGTGGCGCATATTGAAGGCCATGCCAAGTTTCCCACCTCATACATAGAAGCATATCATTATTGCTTGCATGGCGTTGCACAATTTATCCGTGATAGAAAATTGGACGATGAAGAATTTGATAAATGTGACGAGGATGAGGACTATATGCCTGAAGCGGCACAAGCAACAACACAAGCACAAGGAGATGACGTTCCAGAAGAGGAGAACAAGGTGACCATGAACACCATTCGTGACATGATAGCGAATGCCCTGTTTGTTGCAAGAGCGACCTAGAATAGTTATGTCGATGGCGAACCATGTCTTTTGTACTTATGTTGATGGCAAACATCAAGTGTTGATCCATGTCTTTTGTAGTTATGTCGATGCAACATCAAGTGTTGAACCATGTCTCTTGTAAAATATTACTATGTATGAAATATTACTATATGCAAATTTTGCCAAAATGATCAGTTCGACGCCAAACATTGTACAAATTATTGTTCTGTGATTAATTAGCATATATATTTGCTCTCAGATCCTCAGGGGTGTTACAGACATTTCCTATCAAATACACAGTTCACAGTTGTTCTAACCAAACAACTTTCAGCTTTCCCACAGTTGTCAGCTCACAGCAGGTTTTCCACAGCTAATTTTCAGGAATCTACAACTCAACCAAACACACTATTACACGTCGAGAATCACCCGCGTTGTCGAATCTGGGGACTTCGAAAAAACCGTTTGGTTGCGATTCTAGCTGCCAGAACGTGAATCTGCACGTAAAATCTCAACCAAACATGCCCTTTATCGCAATTCGAAGTGCATGCGAGTCGTGCCGCCGCTCCTTCATTAGTATCGGTTGATCGATATTAGTTGAAGCATGGGGCCATAGCCCACACGAATCTGCATGACTGGCCACACTAGCGGAATAGTCGAAGGTGGAATTATAGAAAAAAAACTCCTGGAGGCCCTAGATAGAAGTCTAAAACTCGGCTCGTACTATTTAAGACCAGTTTTATAGGGAAAAAATACTAAATGACACTTTTCATCTCACATTTTATTTATTGTAGTGGTATTGGATATCATATTTAAGACAGTTTTGCTAATTGTCATTCGACTGAGAATTAAGTTAGTGCTCATTTAAGTCCTGCACCATCGGATTGTATTGCGATTCGTGCATCTATTAGTTGCAAGTTAATTCTCATTCGACTGAGATGCAAGTGGACTTGCAACTGCACCGGACCATTTGATTTGTTTCATGATTCGTGTCAGTTGCAAGTTGACTTACAACTGAGAATTAATGATATTAATTCTTATTCGACTAAGTTACAAATGGACTTGCAACTGCTTCAGACTATTTGTTTTACTTCGTGATTCGTGCTAATTATGAGTTACAACTTAACTCGCAACTGAGAATTAATGGCATCAATGAGAATTAAGTCATTCGACTGAGAATTAGCCACACCCTATTTAAAAAGCTTGCCACGTTTTACCTCTTTAAACTTGTGACATTAGTTATGTACTTTTTTTTGGATTTGTCCTCCAAATAGTTGCCAGCTAGACAAATGTGTATGCGCCACATAGAAAGATGAAATTTCGCAAATCAAATTTATGGCAGCAAAGAGGCACATACAAGCCTAAGTGGAAAATTTTAAATTTTAGCAAACTATAGGCTTGCCGAGAATAGATGGAAACGACAACCCAGAGAGCTTCAATCAATTTACGGTGCAAACATACTGCTCTTATCACTACAGGAACAACGCAGTACGCCGACGGCTAAAAGACGTCGGCATAGGCTGTGCCGACGGCTGCCGTCGGCGTACGGCCGTCGGCGTAACATCCCGTAGGCGTAGACCAAATCGCCGTCGGCGTATAGGCTGGCCGTCGGCGTAGGTTAGGCCGACGGCCAGATATGCCCGTCGGCGTAGTACATGTGGGGCCCACAACAGGCCAGGCCAGCATGCGGAGATACGCCGACGGCTTTTAGCCGTCAGCATAGGGTCAGGGGCTACGCCGACGGCTTTGCCGTCGGCACAACGTCAACCATTTGGCATCGCTACAGACTGTGTCGACGGTGATGCCGTCGGCGTAGGCTTATCCAGGTTTATTTTTTGCTCTGTGCCGACGGCATTGACGTCGGCGTAGGCTCTGTTTTTTTTTGGGATTCCATTACCAAAATTATACCGTAATT